>PVJS01051193.1:0-14062 GCA_004027185.1 Glis glis | reverse complement strand
GTAATCCCAGTACTTGGAAGGCTGAGACAGGAGGATCGCAGGTTTGAGGACAGCCTCAGCAAGTAGTGAGACTCATCAACCTAGCAAGATCCTGTTTCCAAATAAGAAATAAAATTCGGGCTGGGGGTGTAGCTCAAAGGTAGAATGCCTCTGGGTTCAATCTCCAGTACCACACACACACACACAAAATTATATATGCTTAGTGTACAACATGATGATTTAGTGTATGTATACATTGTGGAATGGCTAAGTCAAACTAACCCATTACCTCACATCGTGTGTGTGTGTGTGTGTGTGTGTGTGTGTGTGTGGGGTGAGAACATTTAAAATCTACTCTCACCAGGCATGGTGACACATGAGTGTAAACCCAGTACTTAGGAGGCTGAGACAGGAGGATTACGGGTTTAAGGATAGCCTCAACAACTTAGTAAAACCCTATCTCAAAAATAAAAAAAATTAAAAAGGGTGTTGTAGCTTGGAGGCAGAAGCCCCCTGGGTTCAATCCCAGTACCAAAAAACAAAACAAAATCTACAGTCTTAGAAATTTACAAGTATACAATACATTCTTATTGACTACAGTCATCATGTTATACAATAGGTCTTCTGAACAGCCCAGTTTTAATGGTCTAAAAACGTGCTCTTTCATGAAGATGATGATGATGATGATGATGCAGCCACTGCCAATTGCTATGATGAAGCCAGTCACTCTTTTAATGTCAGTGCCAAGGAAACACACTTATTGGTTAGCATGGGACAACTCCTTTGAATAGCAAGGACTATTTTAATGACCAACCATAAACTGATGAGTCTCACAAAGTAAGCTATGCCTGCCTCACTCAGAAGGAATGAGATGCTCACAAGAAAGAAAGGATATTCAGACACTGACTTTTACATGTGAAAAAAAATCTCATGCTTTTGGATTTTCATAATTTCAGCATATGTTTCTACTTTCTGGGCTCATCTAAGAGGCAATGTTTGTGCAGTTCTCACATATTTGGACAGAGATAGGAAAGCATAACAAATTGCTTGGAAGATTGCATTGGCACGACCAACACAGAGCGGGGCTTGCACATGGAGGACGCTAGCTGGGTGCGATGGCACATGCTCGTAATCCCAGTACTTGGGAGGCTGAGACCAGAGGATCCGGGTTTGCAGCCAGCCTCAGGTACTTAGTGAGGCCCTCCGCAACTTAGTGACACACTATTTCAAAATAAAGAATAAAAAATAGGGCTGGGGGTGCATCTCAGAGGTGGAACGCCCCTGGGATCAATCCCCAGCACCACACACACAAAAAAAGAAAGAAACTGGCCAAGATCAAACACCACTTCCCTCTCCCTTATCAACTGGTTGGCAGGAAACAGAAGCAGGAGAGAATTACCAACAAGGAGATAGCAAACCTTAAGGCTCAAGGAAGAGGCCTTTCTAGACATCAAGGAACAGACTTGCTCCTGAAAAAGGAAAAATGGCTGTTTAGGGCAGGGATGGGAGAGGGGACATACTTTATAGGATGTGCTCTGCTGTCAATAGGCTCAATTTCCCCAGGAATCTCTCTTTTTACAGTCACCATCCTAGTAAGACTTTGTCTACTCTGGAGATCATCCAATTTTATTGCCGACTTATCTGGGTAGATTACATGGGCATCTGGATCATGGGGCAAGGTAGCTAAGCTTCCAAATTTGAGTTTTTCTTTTGAAAACTGAGGAATAGCAACATCATTCTAAATGCTAAGGAAGCAAAATAAATATTAAGGATTTCAAAAGCAAGAGTTATATAAACAGTAAGGAAGATCACTTAATAAAAAGAATTGGTGGTAGCCAAAGATATCATCAGAAAGTAAACAAAACTCAAAAACCTGATTATCCACTCTGTCTCAAGCCTCGTTGTTCCCATCCCTTACCCTCATGGGCAATAGCACAATAGCTGGTGCTGACAGAGACAAGAGACAAGCTGGGATGATTAAGGAAAGGTTAAAATATGTTTACTTTTCCGGGTTCGCGGCCAGCCTCAGCTCTCTCGCTCTCTCGCTCTCTCTCTCTCTCTCGCTCTCCCTCTCTCTCTCCCCCTGTCTCTCTCTCTCTACTTAGTGAGGCCCTCCGCAACTTCGTGAGACCCGGTTTCAAAATAAAGTATAAAAAATAGGGCCGGGGTTGAAGCACGGAGATAGAATGCCCCTGGGTTCAACCCCCGGTACCGCAAAAAAAAAAAAAAAAATGTTTACTTTGTGGTGTTTAAGAAGGAATAAGAGTATAACTGCTGGAAAGGTTTTCACTAAAGACTGCTACATTTTAATTTCTGGGACTGTATGTTAATCATCTGGAAATTTACTTATATAGTAAAATACTGAGTCCGTTGTGGTGGCGCACGCTTATAATCCCAGTACTTGGGAGGCTGAGACAGGAGGATTGTAGGTTCAAAGCCAGCCTTGGCAACTTAGTGAGGCTCTCAGCAACCTAGTGAGACCCTATTTCCAAGTAAGAAATAAAATCGGTCTGGGGGTGTAGCTTGGAGGTGGATGCCTCTAGGTTCAATTCCCAGTACCACAAAAATAAATAATAAATAAATAAATAAATAAATATAGTAGCACATTATTTTCTGATGATGCTGAACAATTCAACAAATATTTGTTAAGTTCAAAATAGTGCCTTGGAGGTGTGATATGTATGGTTGTCAAAAGGCCAGCTTCTGCTAGGTGTAGTGGCACATGCTTGTAATTCCAGTACTTGAGAGGCTGAGACAGGAGAATCTGGGTTTGGGGCCAGCCTCAGCTACTTAGGCCCTCCGCAACTTAGCGAGACCCTGTTTCAAAATAAAGAATAAAAAATAGGGCTGGGGATATAGCTCGGAGGTAGAATGCCCCTGCGTTCAATCCCCAGTACCATACCAAAAAAAAGGTGGGGGGAATAACAATAACATCTACTTAAAAGGGCTGAGAGATTTAAATAAATTAATATATGTAAAACTCTTAGAACAGTACCAGTGTTGTTATTAGTCAAGAATTAGTTATTATTAATATCAAAAATTACCCCACAATCTAATCATGACAAGATATCTGATTCCTGCCCTCAAAGAGCATATCATCTAACAGAGGACCACAGCAGTCAAATAATCACACACTAGAGAATGGCCAGTTGCTGTCAGTCTATGGAAGAGACACACATACAGGGAACCATGAGAGTATAGTGGATTATCTGGTCTTGTGACGTGTGTGGGAGTTGGGGGGATTACTGTGTTCAAGAAGGAGTAACAAGCCTGGTGTGGTGGTACATGACTGTAATCCCAGTACCTGAGAGGCTGAGACAGAAGGATCACAGGTTCGAGGCCAGCCTCAGCAACTTAGTGAGGCATTTAGCAATTTAGCGAGACCCAGTTTCCAAACAAAAAATATAAAGGGCTGGGTGTGTAGCTGAGAGGTGGAATGCCCCTGGGTTCAATTCCCAGTAGCACATTAAAAAAAAAAAGTAACATTTGAAGTAAGATCTATAGGAAGGGACCAGGTGTGATGGTGCACACATGTAATCCAGTACTTGGGAAACTAAGACAAGAGGATCGCAGGTTCAAGGATACCCTCAGCAATGCAGTGAGACTCTCAGCAACCTAGCGAGACCTTCTTTCAAAACAAAAAGTAAAAAGGGCTGACGGTATAGCTCGGAGGAAGAATGACCCTGAGGTCAATCCCTAGTACCACACAAAATTTTTTTTTTAAATCAAAACAAAAAATAAAAAAAACTGGGGGTGCAACTCAGAGGTAGAATGTAGGAAGGGGATTTAAAAAAGGAAGAATTTCCCAATTTCCCAGGCACAGGGAACAGCCTGTGCAATGGCCCTGAGCTGGAAGATAACTGACTATGATTAAGGATCTGGAGGACCAGGGTGACTGGAGAGAGACAGCAGAGGGGGGAAGGGACAAGCGGGGGCTGGGGAAGCAGGCAAAAGCCCAGGACTACATGAATAGAGAGTGGACCACCCAAACCAGGATCTTTTCTACATGTCTAATTTGTCACCTGGGCGGCCTACAGGAAGAGCAGGAAGGCGCAACCACAGAGGATCTGTGTGCACGTCCCAGCTGAGTTTTAATTTAATACTAACTCTAGACTAAAGTTGCTGAGCTGGTTTGCAGCTGAATATGAGGCTAATACTCCAAAACATCATGGGAAAGTTTAAATGTGGCCTTCAAGACAAACCCCAGCGCAAGGGTTCCCAAGGCTCCTCGTCTGAAGGTTTTCTCTGGCCAGCCATCTGGCCAGGATCACAAGGCTCCCCTGAAGGCAGAGGTGTTGGACCTGCCCCTCCTCTCTTTCTAATCTCCCAGGTGCTCTGTCTCCACAGTACCCTCAGCCATTCCAGGGCTATTTTTACTACAGCAGGCAGAAATCTTGGGGGTGTTAACCTTATAGGACCAGGTGAGTCACTGAATCATGGCCTCGCATTACTCAAGGCGGTAGGCAAGGATGGGAAGGATCTATCAGTCTCTCCCAGCCACTCCCTGCTTTGCATGTCTTCCTGTTGGCTGACTCTCCAGTTTCTAATTCTTACCTGCTAGTTCACTTATTTAAACCCCAGCCGCAGACTGGATTCTCTTTTCTCCTAAGTATATAAAGAAGGGCCCTATTATGTAGAAGGCACTGGAGCCCCAACGCCTACAAAACCCCGCCTTCAAGGGGTTGACCACCCAGCAGAAGAAATGTGTAAGACAAAGAATAAAGATGGCAAGTTCCCTGACCATGCCTCCTGAGGCTGAGCTGAGAGCATCCCCACACTTCTGTCCAGAGAAACCCCTGGGCATCTGAGCCATGCAACCCTGCTCGGCCAAGTATTCTCATTCCTCAGCCCAGCCCATGTCCGGGAGACCCCAAAACCTGTTAATTATCCCCTTGAAACGCCAACTTCAAAAAAACCAAAGTTCTTGGCTATCCCCATGAGCCTGGCGCATGCTTAATAGATGTTTTGGGGGGAATGAAAGTGAAAGAGGGTGAGATGGGGCACACAGGTATGTGTTCTGGCTTGGGCTCTGGGTTAGTCATTAAATTTCTCCAACCAGGCACGGTGGTACACTCCTGTAATCCCAGTACTTGGGAGGCTGAGATAGGAGGATTGCAGGTTCGAGGACAGTCTCAGCAAGTAGTGAGACGCTCATCAACCTAGCGAGACCCTGTTTCAAAATAAAAATTTAAAAAATAGGGCTGGGGGTGTAGCTCGGAGGTAGAATGTCTCTGGGTTCCATACCCAATACCCCCCCCACACACACACACACAAAACAATTTCTCTAGGTGTCAGTTTCCCATTCTATGAAGGAAGAAGACTGGGCTGGATGAAGCCTTTTCGCTCTAAAGCATGATCATCCACATCTTACCTGGCCTTCACCTCTCAGGTGCTGCAGTAGATCCTTCTAGCCCCAACCAATCAAAACATGCCCAAGATCCACAGAAGTTGAGACAGTTTAGAAGTTCTGATGCCTTTGAACATAGTCATTCCCAATCCTGATCTTACAACATCCCAGTATTTCCACTTACCTCAAAATATTGCAACATTAGATATTAGTAATAATCTGATTCACTTTAAGGTTCAGGGTGGGACGAATACCATAGATATCAACTAATGTTATGTGGAACTGGAAGACTGACTCCCAGCTACACAGACATGCTACAGACTCTAAAACCCACAGCACCTAAAGTTCCAGAGGTTTCCAAATGTATTGGTATACTGCCACCTTTTCATAAAAAAAATTATTCAGCACCCCCCCGGAAATCTACCTTATTTTTTTTTGATACTAGGGATTGAACTCAAAGGCATTCTACCTCTGCACTACACCCCTAGCCCTTTATATATTTTTATTTTGGAACGGTCTTGCTAAGTTGCTGAGGCGGTCCTCAAATTTGCCATCCTCCTGTCAGCTACCCAAGTACTGGGAATACAGGTGTGTGCTGAAATCTATCTCCTTTAAGCAAATAAATAGAAAGACACAGTGACATATTTGCATTTTTTAGTGTATCTACATTTTGTTCCTGCACCCCCACTCCTAACCCGGGGATGGGTATCACCCACTTTGGGAACCTATGAGTCGTAAACTGAAAGGGAGATCCCTATTTCTCTCCAAACCACAGATCAGATAAACAACTGAACTTGGCCAAGCACAGCAACCACAGAGATTTCCAAGTCCTGAGCCATCAGATCAGGATGACTTAGGTTGGTTTTAGAAGCAACTGTGGCTTGGTTCCCAGTCAGCTGAGTACCAAAATTACCGATAAACTTCTTAATCTATGCATAAAAGAAGCCATTTTCTTCCTTGCGAGATCAGACCATGGCGAGTGGAAAACAAACCCCAACAGAACAACAGGATGCGATCGCTGCACCCTTCAGAGCAAGTAGTGCCTCCAAGGTCAGAGTCCCCAGATCCGGCCTTACAACTTCCTTACAGTATTTCAATTTATCTGGAGATGCTACAAAAACTTCTACAATGGAGAAAACAATTTAACTTTGTTTGATTAAAAAAAAAAACACACATACATACTACATGGGTATTTGGGAGGAGAGCCATTACAAATAAAAAAAAAAAAATTAAAGAATTGCTGGCTCTGTCCCTGACTGGTAGGGACTTGGGATGTTCCCCTGACAGACTTTTAAACTTTTTCTTGACAAGTTATCATTGAAAGTCAACAACGGTCACGTTCAATGACTCACATTTGCTCAGGATTTCTGGACACACCTGAGAGTTGTCAACACCAGTCCTCCAGAAGATCAGATGAGAAACAAACTGGAGTACAGACCTGTATGCTTCCTCTACACGAAGTGACGGGCTGCCCCAGGAGTGCAGGAAGGGCTCTGTCTAGGAGAGCACAGAGGCCAGGAAAGGCCCGCACTTCACGGGGCCTACAGGACAGGTGGGCTGTACACCTGGAGAAACCACACCACCGTGCAGCAACTCGCCAGGCCCCATCTCTCTGGCTCTGCCTCACATTTTCTTTTTTATCATTCACCATTTCTTTATTAAATTTATTCTATGCTTACACAACAAAAGACAAGAGGAAAATGTAAACTCAAATACTCTAAGTGAAGGTCTTCTTATTTTTGTTGCTTTGTTAAAGGAGAAGAGCTGAGAGGGCGACATGAGAATTCAGGATATTTATTTACTTATTTAGGTCCTGGGGATTGAACCCAGGGGAGTTCTACCTCCTGGCTACACCCCCAGCCTTTTTAAATTTTTTTATTCTGATACAGGGGTTCACTAAGTTGCTGAGGCTGGCCTTGAACCTGCAATCCTCCTGTCTCAGTCTCCCAAATACTGGGATTACAGGTGTGGGCCACCACACCCAGCTTCAACATTTTCTTTGTATTCGTCACGCTATTGTTTTTTTGTTGTTTTGTTGTTTTTGCAATACTGGGGATTGAACCCAGGGGCATTCTACCTCCAAGCTACACCCCCAGCCCTATTTTTTATTCTTTATTTTGAAACAGGAACTCACTAAATTGCAGAGGGCCTCACCAAGTAGCCAAGGCTGGCTGCAAACCTTTGATCTTCCTGTCTCAAGCCTCCCAAGTACTGGGATTACAAGCGTGCGCCACCACACCCGGCAATGCTATTGTTTTTTTTGACTGTCTCCACCAAGTACATGTAAGTTCCATGAGAGATGGGGTGGCATTGTTTAGTTCATTAATGTGTATCCATGCTTGGCATATAATATATATTTTTTTAAATTGGTAAGTTGGAGCCCATCCAGGAATGCCCCCCCAAAAAAACCCCACAAACAAAGAAATGAGTGAACTAGAGGACAAATAGAAGGAATGAAGAGACGGTGTTCACTACATTCAGGAGCAAGTAAGCTGGAGCTCAGAGCAAAGCAGCCTTCCCACCCTCCGCCTCCCTAGGTGAGAGTTTGATGCTGGGCCAAAAACAAGGTGACTCAGGCCGTTCGGTGTTCCTGATTTGAGAAGACATTTGGAAATAGGCCCACCAAGGAGATTTTTCTAGTGCTACTGCCTTGCTTTACAGATGGGAGGGGGGGTTCATTTGCCCAAAGTCTCAAGGCCAGCTAGTACAGGACCCTTGCTCAGACTGCCCGTCACTGGAAAAATACACCACCATCATGGGGGCCAAACTGCGTATGGAAACAAGTGACTGTGCCTATAAATTCCATTTTAAAACTGCTAAAACAATCAACCATGCCGATCTATCCACGCAAGGACTGCAGAACCGGAGCTGCCAGCTAGGCCCTTTTGTCAGTCAGCATGAAGTACAACCAGAAACAGCTGGGGTTTACACAGCTCCCCCAAGGCCAAGGCTGAGCCTGTACCAAGGATGTCTTCAAAGAGTGACCTCCAATTCTACTGCCTTTGCCAACCTGGCTCCAGCGGAACTTTAGATTTCCTCCATCCCAGTCAATGTAGTACTTAGAAATGAGTTTCCTCTTGTTGCTAAACCAGCGAATAGGATTCTTTGTGTAGCAATTAAGACCTGTCCAGTCACTGAGACAACAGACTGGTTGTTTCCCACATTTGACGGTCAGGCCTTTCAACTCTGCACCCGCTGGACACTCTTCAGGGTGGCTGTCCCCCTCAGCTTATGCGGCTGATAAGCACCCAGACACCAGCTCTCATGTGAAAAGGGAGGGGTGCCAGAAACTATACTCTCATACCATTTGCTTCTGACCCATCATGTGCACCAATAGGAAAGTCCCTTTTCAATTTTTTTGTTGCCACATAATAATCATACATATTTATGTACATACAGTGTTTTGTTTTGGTACATATATACAATGTATAACAATCAAATCAAGGTAATCAGCACATCCATCATCTCAAATATTTATCATTTCTTTACACTAGGAAACTCAAAATCCTTTTCAGCTATTTTGAAACCCACAATAAATTACTGTTAAGTATAGTCACCCTACTGTGCTATAGAACTCTTTCCTCAGATCTATATTTTTGGACCTAATCACCTACCTCTCTCTATCCTCCCCTCACTCCTCCCTTGCCCAGCCTCTGGTGACTACTATTTCCATGAGATCAATTTCTTTAGCTTCCATGTGTGAATGAGAACATGGGGGTACCTGTCTTCCTGTGCCTGGCTTATTTCATTTAACATAATGACCTCTGGTTCTATCCATGTTGTCACAAGTGACGGAATTTCATTCTTTTTCATGATTGAATAATATTGCATTGTGTATCTATACCACATTTTCTTCATCCAGTCATCTGTTGTTGGACACCTCCATTGATTCTGTATCTTGGCTATTGTGAACAGTGCTGCAGTAAGCATGGGAGTGCAGTCATGTCTTTGGCTTACGGATTTCTAGGCACACTCCTTTTCATTTACATGCTTCTTTCTTGTGCTTGGGAAGCTGAGACAGGAGGATCACAGGTTCGAGGCCAGCCTCAGCAATGTAGCAAGACCCTGTTTCCAAACATAAAATAAAAAGGGCTGGGGGTTGCAGCTCAGAGGTAGAGCGCCCCTGGGTTCAATCCCCAGTAACAAACAAACAAACAAACATCCTTTTATCTACTTCCCTGAGCTACTTCACTTTTGCTACAGAGGCTCTTTTAAAACCATGAGGATGAGCTGGGCATGGTGGTGCACACCTGTAATCCCAGTACTCAGGGGGCTGAGACAGGAGGACTGCAAGTTCAAGGCCAGCCTCAGCAACTTAGCCAGACCCTCAGCAACTCATCAAGACCGTTTCAAAATAAAAATAAAAGGGGCTGGGGCAGAGAGGTAAAATGCCTCTGGGTTCAATCCCCAGCACCACAATAAATAAACAAAACCATGAGGATAATTTTACCTGTCAGGGTACTGTGAGGAAACTTGAAAAGTAGTATTGTTTTCTCAGGTCTCTTAATAATATGGAGAAGGCAAAACTAATAAATAAGCCTAAGTGTTGAGTAACTTTTAATAAACATCTAAACCTCTTATAATTCTTTTTTTAACCTCTTATAATTCAATAACTATCTTTTAATATAAGGGCATAATCAGTTAAAGCTGATGAAAGCAATTTAAACAGGTTGTACTCAAAGAAAAAACATCCAAGGGTCTGTCTGGCATTACCTGCTCTTTAGATATTGAGCAATATAATATACTAGAAAAAATATAATAATAGGTTCTCTCTCTCTCTCTCTCTCTCTCTCATGTGTGTGTGTGTGTGTGTGTGTGTGTGTGTGTGTGTGTGTGTTACTAGACATGGAACCCAGGGGCATTCTACCACTGAACTATATCCCCAGTCCTTTTTATTTTATTTATTATTTTTTTTGTTTTGCGGTACCAGGGATCGAGCCCAGGGGCGTTCTACCTCCAAGCTATACCCCCAGCCCTATTTTTTATACTTTATTTTGAAACCGGGTCTCACGAAGTTGCGGAGGGCCTCACTAAGTAGCTGAGGCTGGCCGCGAACCCGGATCCTCCGGTCTCCGCCTCCCAAGTACTGTGATTACAAGCATGCGCCACCACGCCCGGCTCCCTTTTTATTTTTTATCTTGAGACAGGGTCTCACTAAATTGCCCCGGCTGGACTCAAAATTGTGATCCTCCTGTCTCAGTCTCCCAAGTCACTGGGATTACAGGTGTGTGCCACAGCAGGCAGCTAGGTTCTCTATTTCTAGTTCTGCCACTAAGTAGCAGACTGTACCAATCTTAACCTCTCTATAAAACACACCAACTGCTGCCCCTGGCCGGGCCAGTGCTCTGACGTCACTGTGCACATGTAGATGCATTTGCTCTTTCCACAGTTAAGGTACAGGAATTACCTGTCATATGTACATAAAAATAAAAACCTTAGCCAGGTTGGGCATGGTGACATATGCCTGTAATCCCAGTACTTGAGAGGCTAAGACAGGAGGATGACCTGTCTTTTGAAACAGGAGCGAGACCCTGTTTCAAAATAAAAACATAAAAAGTTCTGGGGATGTAGCTCAGTGGTAGAGCATCCCTGGGTTTAATTGCCAGTACCACATGAAATAACAACAACAATAATAATGATGACAGATTACGATGCCAGGCTTCACGCCTAGTGATTCTGACTCCCCTCACCTGGGCAGGTGCCTGGGCAGAGGGTTTTTCAGAGCTTCCCAGGTGACTCTGGGTGACTAGTCGAGTCAGGGCTGGGAAGCACTGCTTTGAGTACCACCTCCTGGCTGCAGCTGTGGCCTTCCACGCAGATGTTTCTCTCACTCCTGTGCGCACCCCAGGAGTCATGGGCCATTTGCTTTGAGAGGAAAGAGCTGACTTACCTTAGTCAACAAACTCCTCTGACTCAACCAGAGATTAATGACAATGTCAGGTTCTAGGGATCTGACAGCACGGTTTGTTCAGAAAATGTAAGAAAAATTTTGGTTTCCATGACAAACACTCCTGAGGCCTAGACAAACAATTATTCCCTCGTCTGAAATAAAAGGGGGAAAATAATCCACTGGAGAGTGAGATGGTTTTGAATTATAATTATAAATTAGTCTACTAACCGAAGAAATCATGTTTAATACATAAGAGGATGACCCTGGGTCAAGGTTCATTTTTTAATAGTGAAACATCTTGCTGAATGAAAAATGAAACACACGTGGAAGAATCACAAATCATTTATCTCACAGGGTTTGGCAGCTGAAAAATTAATCTCATTACTGATATGAGGACACACTCGAGTTGTGTCCATCCAAGCAAGTATCCTAGAATCCCCTCTAATTCTCTAGAAACACATTACTAAGTCCCGATTAAAGACTATAGAATACTTGTGAGTGTGATGGTGCACACCTGTAATCCCAGCAAGTGGGGAGGCTGAGGCAAGAGGATCACAGCTTGAGGCCAGCCTGGGCAATTTAGTGAGATCCTATCTCAAAATGAAGTAAAAAGGGCTGGGGATGTAGCTTAGTGGTTCCATTCCCAGTACCATATATATTTGTGGGGTGTGTGTGTGTGTGTGTGTGTGTGTGTGTGTGTGTAAAACAGACAGCTGAATCAGCATCTCTCCCTATCCTGCCCTGAAAATCCATAACCCATTCACTTGCTTGATGATAAAACAGCCTCAGGTTTTATTGGCTTAAATGAGCCATAAAGAGGAAGTCAATCAATATTTGCTGAGTGCTCACTACAGTGGGTCTGGCCAACCCACATGCAAGATGGCACAGAGGATGAAAAGATAAGCAAGGCTGGCTTCCTCAGCCCGCGAGCACAAACCAGCTAGAGAGGTGGCATGCACCCCTACCTGGCCCCTCCTCCCTCCACATGACACTCTTCTGAGACCCACCTAAGCTAACTTGCGTCCCTCCATTGTGGTCCACGGGTCACAGGCCATGGTCACCATCACTCTCTCCTATCATCACAGACCTGCTCCCTGGAGCAGGAACTGCTTGGGAGGCGGGGCCCCTGCAAAGGTAAACACCCAGAACCAGCCTCATGATTAGAGTTCTACCTGGTTGTAGTTTTTCTTTTTCTTTTTTGGTACTGGGTGTTGAACCCAGGGGTGTTCTACCTCCAAGCTATACCCCCAGCCCTTTTTATTTTGGAACAAGGATTCAGTTGCTGAGGCTGGCCTTGAACCTTCTATCCTTTCACCTTGGCCTCCCAAGTATTGAGATTACAGGCGTGCACCGGCTGAGAATTCTATCTTTTTAGAATTTCTTGGTGAAGTCTGTGACTAAATTAAGAAAGAGCAACTTTGGTTAAAGGCTTCAAGACATGAACTTTCAGTTTTGCTATTTCAGACATATTACTAGACAAGCTATTATTGAAAAATATGCACCTGCAGGTGGGTGTGGTGGTGCATTAACTGTAATTCCAGTACTCAGAGGCTGAGATAGGAGGATCGCAGGTTCAAGGCCAGCCTCAGCAACTTAGTAAGACTCTCAGCAATTTAGTAAGACCCTGCTTGAAAATAAAATAGGGCTGGTGGTGTAGCTCAGAGATAGAACACTCCTGGGTTCAATACCCAGTACCACCACCACCAAAAAAAAAAAAAAAGCACCTGCTTGGATATTATTAGACTTCAAACAAACAAAGGAGCTTAAACTGTGAAGTGTAGTTTAGCACCTCTTAATCTCCACTCTGCAGAGCCGGCTCCACAGCACTGAGAATGGCCCATCGCTGAGACGGAGCTTCTTAAAGCTCCCCCCTCAAAGCTGCATCTTTGCACCACAGCGGCAATGGGAGGAGGCCAGACTCGTGGAGGAATATGCACGATCTGAGCATTTTCTGTAAGTTTACAAGCAAGCCTACAGGATGGTCCTTCTCTAGACCCCAAGCCTCGTGGCGACCCACGCTGGCCCACTGCTCCGCGACTGAGGGAGCTGTGCTGACTTGTTCCAACAAATGCAGCAGAACCAAAGCCCGCGCGGGGCTGCTCTCCAGAGGGAAGCAGGAGGACTAGGCTCGATGTTTGTGCTTGCTACTCACCTGCGACCTTGGACAGGCCACCAGCGCTCTCTGGCCTTGGCCTCTTCTGTTTGCTCTAGCTGTTTCTACTTGGGAGGGGAGGGTCACGCCCGAGAGGGGGTGGTACAGCCCATACCCCACTCTCCAAGGCTCTCACCGCTCCCAGTCACTGAGGGATGCGTGCTGTATTCCTTGTGTGCAGCTGGGTAGGGAAAAACTGAGACTGTTGGACTACAGTCCAGAACCCAACCAGCAGTCCAATATACTCTGATCCCAGTGCCCCTGGAAGGCTATACATTTATTCATATATGCTACTATGGCTCAAAACATTTCTAGAATGTTTTGGAAACTCCCCTCAAAGAATATACTTTTGAAGCTTCTAAGTGGTAGAAAGTCCTGCTCATTTGAGGATGGACTTCATTTTAACAAGCAAGTAAAAATCAAATCCGGCCGGGCGTGGTGGCGCACGCTTGTAATCCCAGTACTTTGGGAGGTGGAGACCGGAGAATCTGGGTTCACGGCCAGCCTCAGCTCTCTCTCTCTCACTCTCTCCCTGTCTCTCTCTCTCTCTCCACTTAGTGAGGCCCTCCGCAACTTCGTGAGACCTGGTTTCAAAATAAAGTATAAAAAATAGGGCCGGGGATGTAGCTCGGAGGTAGAACGCCCCTGGGTTCAATCCCCGGTACCACAAAAAAAAAAAAAAAAAAAAAAAATC
>PVJS01051192.1:0-14061 GCA_004027185.1 Glis glis | reverse complement strand
TAGGGAATTGGGGAGCTACAATATGGAAAGAGCCCAGGCACCTGAATGACTAGGTAGAAGAAAGCCATCCACCACAATACATGCCTTGGACTTTTTGCATATGAGATAAATTCATATACCTTTAGTATCGTTTGTGTGTGTGTGTGTGTGTGTGTGTGTGTGTGTGTGTGGTATTGGGGATTGAACCCAGAGGCATTCTACCTCTGAGCTACACCTCCAGCCCTATTTTTATTTTGAAACAGGGTCTCGCTAGTTTGATGAGAGTCTCAATACTTGCTGAGGCTGTCCTTGAATCTGCGATCCTCCTGTCTTAGCCTCCCAAGTACTGGGATTACAGGCATGGACCACCATGCCTGGCTTAGGATCTATTTTTTACAACAAATATATAATAAGTTCATCCCCTTACCCCACTTCCAAATAACAACATAACATTACTTCTCTTGTCCTAAAATACCATCGCTCCAAAAACAGAAAGTGTTCCTGCACACATTACACCCTTAATCAGGTAAATTTAAGAAGCTTTTTAAAAGTTTTTCTATGAAGGAAGTAGATAGAGGTATTGTCATGAGATACTGAATACACCAATGGCCAGGATACACATATTAAAGTAGAACTCTGGGGCTGGGGGATAGTTCAGTGGTAGAGTGCTTGGCTAATATGTATGAGGCCCTGGGTTCAGTTCCCAGCACTAGAAAACAAAACAAAAAAAAACCAAACAAAAACAAAACAAAAAAACTAGAACTCTGACCCATAACCTGTAGCAACCAGCCTAAGAAGCCAACCTACTATCTATATCAACCAGTCCAGGAAGCCAAACAATAACCCTTGTAGCAATGGACCCCAAAGGGTCAGCTTTGACTAATAACTGACAGTTTCCCTACTTTTTGACCCTACTTCCAACTGTTGACTAACCAGAGCCAATCAGATACAAGGAAATTTCATGGCAGGTGGCAGGAGTATTTCATGAGAGCTCAAGGAAAGCAGCTGGAAACACTCCTCCAGCCTTCTATGAAACCAGAGCTCCATCTTACATCTTCTGTCAGCTTTCTTTATCTGGTCTTCTTATAAGCAGATTTCTCTGTTCCTCTGGTCCAAAAGGCAGCAGATAAGAGTATGTCTAGCCACTAGTCCAAAAAAGCAGCAGATATGAGCATGTCTAGCCACTAGCAGAAAGATGATTCTTTGTGTTCTGATTCCAGGTTCCTGGGGAAGAGATGCAGACTGGACCACCTTGGGTCAAGTGACATCCTAAACCAATTCATTGTGTGCCCAGCCCCACTCCAGGCAGGGAGTGGTTGCGAGAAGTCCTGTTTACGAACATGACCATCAATAGCCCATCCCTGTAACCATGTTGAGGGGAGGGGACAGTTCCCCCATCCTAAATATGGACAGGCAGAATACCCAATAGGGGAGCACTCCACTCCTGATGGCAGTGAGACAGTGGTCATGTAGTGCTAGATTCCAAGTCTCCTAGTACCCAGGTGTCACTAACCAACATGGTCTAGTTTCTGATTTCCTTGTGAGAGCATCATTCATTCATTTAGTAAACAATGATTATACATCTGAGCCTTATGCTAGGGGCTAGGTATATAATGGTAAAAGAAAATCTGAACCACAATCTCTGCCCTCAAGGTGCTGTCCGTTTATGTTCAACCACATAAATTGACAATTACAGTACCGTGAGAAGTGCTATGCTCAGTAGATCACCTAAATCAGGTTGGGGGCTGGGCTGAGGATGGAGCTGCCAAGAAATGCTTCCTAGAGAACATGATGCCTGAAAAGGATCTTGAAAATTAGGGAAGTTGGTAGAAGCAGGCGAAGAAAGAGTGCTCCAGAAGGTTCATTGCCAAGAAGGGTACCTGGGGGGAACTAAAGGTTACGATAGCTGAGCCAGGTTTGGGGTGTCTGAAGATGGAGACACCCAGTTGGGCAGTGTCCTTGGAATGGAAACACACACAGGTGACCTAAGATAGCAACCTTGAATATGGAGAAGAGAAAGTGGTTCAAGAGATGCTAGCACATGGGTTCAGAAAAGGCCATGTAGAGGGTGGGTGGGGAAGATATACAAATGAGTTATTTGAAATAAGGAAAGAATTTTTGTGTGTGTGGTGCTGGGGACTGAACCCAAGGGCATTCTACCTCCAAGTTATGCCCCCAGCCCTATTTTTATTTTTTATTTTGAAACAGGGTCTCTCTAAGTTGCTGATAGCCTCACAAAGTTGCTGAGGCTGGTTTCGAACCTGCGATTCTCCTGTATTGGCCCCCCAAATATAAGGATTACAGAAGTGCGCCATCACACGCCGGGCGTGGTGGCGCACGCTTGTAATCCCAGTACTTGGGAGGCGGAGACCAGAGGATCCGGGGTTCACAGCCAGCCTCAGTTACTTAGTGAGGCCCTCCACAACTCCGTAAGACCCGGTTTCAAAATAAAGTATAAAAAATAGGGCCGAGGTTATAGCTGGGAGGTAGAATGCTCCTGGGTTCAATTCCCAGTTCCTCAGCTAGGAAAGAAAATTTGAGAGATGGATTTTATCCTTATTTTTTGTGTGTTTGTATGTGGTACTAGGGATTGAATTTAGGGATGTTCTATCTCTGAGTTACACCCCCAGGCCTATTTTATTTTTTAATATTGAAACAGGGCCTTGCTAAATTGCTGAGGCTGGGCTCAAACCTGAAATTCTTCTGTCTCAGTCTTCCAAATACTGGGTTATAGGCAAGTGCCAATATGCCCAGTGTTCTATTACTTTTTGTTTGACAGAACAACCAGGCTGAATCAAGAGTCTTCCTGAAACCTCGTCTAAAGTTTGTTCAGTTCAGAAACTGTCTGAAGGGGGAGGGACTTATGAGTGCTCTGTCAGTGTGGCCTGGTGATTCTTCTTGTGTCCATGGGACAAAGGAGAAGAGCACTTTAGAATCATCATTGCTATGAAGATTCGCTTGAATACACTGAAAAGCCAAAATGAGAAGAAAAGGGAAGAACAGAAAATCTGATTTAATCTTGCCCACCAAGCAAAACTGGAACAGCAATAACCAACTAGTCACAGATCTAATTTGGATTAGAAAAAGTTCATTTCTCAGTAAGATCGGTACCGACGACTATAAAATCAGAAGCAAATGCCGGGCATGGTGGCGCACGCTTGTAATCCCAGTACTTGGGAGGCTGAGACTGGAGGATCTGGGTTTGCAGCCAGCCTCAGCTACTTAGTGAGGCCCTCTGCAACTTCGTGAGACCCGGTTTCAAAATAAAGTATAAAAAATAGGGCCGGGGGTGTAGCGCGGAGGTAGAATGCCCCTGGGTTCAATCCCCGGTACCACAAAAAAAAAAAAAAAAAAAAATCAGAAGCAAATGAAGCGTCGATTGAGCACAAATTTTTACTAGGACAATATACAGTGAACTCAAATTGTAAGTTTCCTGCCAAAGAGAAATGTAATCTTCCCTGGTGGCAGAAGTCAGAATTTCATGACATCAGTCAGATAACCACAAAAGAATGTTATCATGTAATGCAAGATGCCTCTAAGCCTTTCCTTACCCAACGGACCAGCATTCATCATTTACTGATTTATTTATTTAATAAATAAACTCCATTTCATAGCCAGTCTTTCAAAGCAGACATGACAAATAGATATACTAAAACATAAGCTCTCCAATGTATATTTTTTCCTTTGATGTTGTGAGATGTATTTCTCCAAAGCACTATTCTACATATACCACTCTTCATGCATTAAAAACAACAAATTAGTTAACCACAAATGTTTTCGTTCAAACAAAATTTCTAAATTTTAATCTGACTACAAAAGAAGTTTTTAACTTAAATTTTTAATTAAAAATTTAATATGGCTACAAAAGAAATAAAACTCACTGTAGAAAGTTTTCAAAGACAAAAAATAAAAATCAATAATGACAACACCCAGAAGCAATCACTTCTAAAAGTTAGGACACATTAACACTACGTACCAGGGAGGGGGTACAGGGGGGGCTTAAACAAATGTCTTTATTCTCCGTTATGGCAGGTTGTATTATTATTGTCCAAAATATACCTGCTGCCCCACTCTGGGAAGGATAAAACTTCCCTGCCTCTCTGTAGCAGCCTTGTGTATGTGACTTGAGGTCACATACATCCCACACTGCTGACCTCAAGTGGCCATGACACTTGCTTTGACCAGTGCAGTGACAGCAGAAGCGATATGCGCCACTTCTAAGAAGCTGTAAGAGTCATCATGTAGTTATCTCATATTCCTTCCCTCTACCATGAAACCAATATCAATATCCCAAATAGAGACTGTGGTATCAGTCCCAGAGGGAAAAGATTTCAGAGCAAAGCGGCAGAGAGCCCACACTGACATGTAATGTGAGTGAGAGCTGGTGTTTGGTCATTGTAAACCACTGAGACTTTGGGTGTTGCTTGTTACCACAGAATAACTTAGCCTACACTGACTGATACACACACTTGAAAAAGGTCAACTGAGTTTTTTGTGGCTGGAGAGCTTTTGTGCAAAGAAATAAATGTTTGCCTGAGTGTCAACTTATACTTTATATATTTAAATTATATATAAAGTTAATTTTGAAACCTTTAAAGTTGTATTATCTTATTTACATATCCATTAATCTTATGTTAATACTTTATCTATTTTTATGTTTTTGATTAATGCCTCATTGCTTATAAATTTGATAAAGTACACATAAATATTTATGACACATTTAAATATGTCAAATTACAATCTAACTTTAATTGGTTTTCATAAGCCCCTCAAAAAACCAACAAAGCAGTATTACATTTCTACAGTAGATAGACAAAAATCTTACTGAACACTTAAAACAAACTAAACCTAAAATGTTAATTAAACCTTACTAAAGATTTAAAACACGACCTAAATTTAATGTTATTCTAATTTAAACATTTGAACACTGACTCTAAACTTAATTACATATAACTTCTAGAGATTTTACTAATATTTTAAGTCTGATACATCAGAGTCTCTACTCACCTTAAAAAGCTGGAAAACACAACACAAAATACTGTAATGATTACAAATTAATTTCTAAATAAAATTTCTAACTAGATATTACTTAGCTTGTCATCAAAGGGTCTTTGAAAGCATTTTTGTTTTCTGAAAATAACAAGATATTCCAAACTCATTCTGATATTTCCTGCCCTAAAACATACAATGTGCTTTATTCCAGAGAGCCCAGCCTCTACCCAGACTTTTGGCTGGAATGCAGATGAGACAGATCTGTAAAGCAGCCCCCGGGGGCCACTGGGAAAAGCCAGAAATTCACAGTAATCTTTGGCCTGACATCGGTGAGCTGCTGAACAGATAGACATCCCAGGGGTTTAAGCCCCTGCAGCGCATCTGTTAGTCAAATGCAATTCCTTGCAGATGCAGTGGTTATACAAATAGAGAAGCCAGAAGTGCTGCTTATGAGAAGGAAAGGCTGACCCGAAGGGAAAAGTCTTGGGGGCAGAGGAGTGGGTGGAGAGAGGAAAGGGGGCTGGGGGAAGAGGAGAGATTTGGCAGCTTCTGTGAAAGCACATGTACTTAGTAAGGATTTTAGGAAAAGTTTGTGTAAAAGGGGGATTAGGACAGTAACATCACAGGATCTTTGTGAGAGTTGTACCAGGCACACATTGGGTGCTTACCAAACATTAGCTATGGTTATTACTTAAACTGGGCCTCCAGAATGGACTAGAACTGGAGCCGTCACAACGGAATCCAGAAAGTTCATTCATTCTTCTTTCCCTCCGTCCCTCTTTCGCAACTGCTCCTCCACACATCTGTTTTAATCCTCTACCTTCCTGTAAATTGGCTCTTTCCATGTCCATGATGCCTAAAACAGCCACTAACACCTTTTATGTTTTCCAACTCTTCGGTTCCAGACAGCAGTCAGTGTAAAGCTGTACTCTTTCAGTTCCAAGTCTAAATTTCCAGGGAGACTGATTGTCCAGCTTAGATGGAAAGTCCACTCCTGGATCAGGATCAATTAGCTGTAGCTATGACGGGGAGTTGTGTGCAAAGGATGTGGCTGCTCCTGCTGAAATGGTGGGATATTCCCAAAATATAGAGGGGGAAGGTGGGGCCACTGGTGTGGACATGACAGGTGAGCACTTCTCACATCTCTTCTCCTTCCCTCCCTCCCTCCCTCCCTCCCTCCCTCCTTCCTTCCTTCCTTCCTTCCTTCCTTCCTTCCTTCCTTTCCTTTTCTCTCCCTCTCTCTCTCTCTCCTTTTTTTTGTGTGGTACTGGAGATTGAACCCAGGGGTGTCTACCTCCAAGCTATACCCCCAGCCCTATTATTTTTATTTTGAAATAGGGTCTTGCTAAGTTGCCAAGGGCCTCACTAAGTTGCTGAGGCTGGCCTGGAACCTGCAATCCTCCTGCCTCAGCCTCCCAAGTACTGGGATTGCAGGCATGAGCCACCGCGCCCGGCACATTGTGTACACGTGCACTGGCATGTGCACATCATAAACACACACAGGTGCAATTTGGATTGCACTATATATAGTTTTCTAAGCTATTTCTCATTAAATAACACATCAGGCCAGGCATGGTGGCACACACCTGTAATCCCAGTACTTGGGGGACTGAGACAGGATCACAGGCTTGAGGCCAGCCTCAGCAACTTAGTGAGATTCTCAGCAATTTAGCAAGAACCTGTTTCAAAAATTAAAAAATAAGCCAGGCGTGGTGACTCATGCTTGTAATCCCAGTACTTGGGAGGTGGAGACAGGAGGATCACAGGTTTGAGACCACCTCAGCAACTTAGTGAGACAGACCCTGTTTCAAAGTAAAAAAAAAAAAAAATCAGGATGGGGGTAGAACACCCCTGGTTCAATCCTCAGTGCCACAAAAAAAAGAAATAATAAACAGATAAAATAAAATAATAAACAAGTGGGTGTGATGGTTTATGCCTGTAATCCCAGTACTTGAAAGGCTGAGAAAGGAAGATTGCAGATTCGAGGCCAGCCTCAAAAAATTAGTGAAACCCTGTTTCAAAATAAAAAATAAAGAGGGCTGGAGGTGTAGCTTGGAGGTAGACTACCTCTGGGTCTCATCTCCACTACCAAAATGAATAAATAAATAGGGGCTGGAGGTATAGTTTGGAGGTAAATGCCCCTGGGTTCCATCTCCAGTACCAAAGTAAAAAAATAAATATAAAATGAGGCTGGGGGTGTAGCTCAGAGGTAGATGCCCCCAGATTCAGTCCCCAGTGCAACAATAAATAAATAACCCCCCAAAAAGCATAGGAACACATTCAATAAAATATTTCTCTACAACACTATTTTATTAGCTACATATCACTTCCATGTACAGATGCTCTACATGAATTTTAATTATTTTGCTTTTATAAGCATTACAGGGTATTCTTAAAATTAACCAGTTTTAATCTTCTAGTATTAGTTTCTTAGGGAAATTCTTTATATTGGAATTGCCAGGTTAAAAGTTATGTCATCTTTAAAGGTTTTGCTAAGAGCCAGGTACAGTGGAACACACCTATAATCCCAGCAATTTGGGAGGTTTAGGCAGGAGGATTGCAAGTTGGAGGACAGCCTGGGCAGGCAACTTAGCCAGACCCTATCTCAAGATAAAAAATAAAAAGGCTGGTGATGTAGCTCAGTGGTAGAGCACCCCTAGGTTCAATCCCCACTACAGCAAAAAAGAGAAATAAATATATATTTAAAAAAACAAAGGGTTTTGATACATACTGCTAAGTATCCTAGGCAATCTGAGCCACATAAGAATACCATTTTCATCAACATCAGCTTTGGCACTTAGTTAAAAATTACTTACCAATTTGATCAGTGAAACGATTTTTTCTTGATTATTAGTAAGGATAAAAATTATTTTCATGTTTATCAATTATCTATTTTTCTTATTACAATATACTTTTATTATTGATTTATAGACATTTAATTATTAAAATACTAACACTTGGTCATACTGCTTATTTCTTATTTTTCCTGGCTTGTCATAACATTGACTTTTGATCAAACCCAGACCCTCAAGTATGCCAAGCACCCGCTTTTCCCTTCAGCATGCCCCCAGTTTGTATACTCAAATCTATGTTTTGCAGCACCTAACTCTAACTTTATGTGTGCCTAGAGGTTACCATCCCTTCCCTACCGACCACCCCATCCCACAGCTCACCACCACTGCACAGAATTTAGACGTTTCAATCAGCACAGAAAGCCCTTCGCGGGGCTCCAGAACCTCTCCAGCCTGGTCTTCCACACTGTCACTCACAAGCCCTCTTTCACCCATTTATTTGCTCATTTATTCATTTACCACATATTTGTTGAGCAGCTACAATATGCCTGGCATCATTCTAGACACTGGGGATACAGGAATAAATCCCTGCCTAGTGTCAGGAGGACAAGGTGAACACATAAGAAAATGAGTAGTCAGATGGGCGTGGTGGCACATGCTTGTAATCCCATTACTTGGGAAGCTGAGACAGGAGGATCACAGGTCTGTGGCCAGCCTCAGCTACTTAGGCCCTCCGCAACTTAGTGAGACCCAGCTTCAAAATAAAGAATAAAAATAGGGCTGGGGGTGTAGCCTGGAGGTAGACTGTCCCTGGGTTCAATCCCCAGTTCCTCAAAAAGAAAAAAAGAAAACGAGTAGTCAGTCAGAAGGTGATGAGTCCTGTGAAAACAATAAAGCAAAGGGGAGAAGGGGACTCGGGAGAGGGTGCAACCTGAGCATGGTCAGGGAGATTTCATCGAAAAGGCCATATGTGAGCAAATGTGCGAGGATGGCGAGAGTGAGCCCTGTAGCGATCCCAGAGAGCAGCATTCCAATAGGAGAAAATACCCGCAAGAGCCAGAGGGGGCGCACATCTCATGAATCTACACATGAGCAAGGAGGCCGGGACCACTGGAACTGTGGGCAAGGAGTGTGCCCTTGGACATGTAATTGAGGCAAGGATGGGTAATGGATCCTGTAGGGTTCTGTAGGCTCCTGTAAAGATGTTGGCTTCTCCTATGAATGACTTGGGAAACTATTTAGAGGGTATGGAAAATTGTTTCTCAAGATAGCTTTTAAAATCTCACATCTCACAGTCTTTTGCAAGATAAGCTTACCATTCTCCCATGGAGAGGATAGATGAATGGATAAAGAAAAGGTGGTATATACACAATGGAATACTATTCAGCCTTTAAAAAGGGACTCCTGTAAAATGCAACAATTTGTATGAACCCAGAGGATATCACTGAGGGAAATAAGCCAGGCACAGAAAGAAACACTGCGTGATCTCACTTATATAAGTAATATTTATTTTGGTACTGGGGATTGAACCCAGGAACATTCTACCTCTGAGCTACACCCCCAACCCTATTTTATTTTGAAACAGTGTCTAGCTAGGTTGCTGAAAGTCTCAGTAAGTTGCTGAGGCTGGTCTGGAACCTGAGATCCTCCTGTCTCAGTCTCCCAAGTACTGGGATTACAGGTGTGTGCCACCATGCCTGGCTAGGAATCTTTAAAAGTCAAACTCAGCCGGGTGTGGTGGCACAAGCTTGTAATTCCAGTACTTGGGAAACTGAGACAGGAGGATTTCAGGTTCATGGCCATGGCCAGCCTCAGCTACTTAGTGGGGCCCTCTGCAACTTAGAGAGACCTTGTTTCAAAATAAAGAATAAAAAATAGGGCTGAGGGTGTAGCTCAGAGGTAGAATGCCCCTGGGTTCAATCCCCAAACTGCAAAAAAAAAAAAAAAAGTCAAACTTACAGAAGCAGAGAGTGCAACTGGGGTTACCAGGGGCTGGGGCTGGTGATATTAATCAAAGAACACTAAATTTCAGTTACACAGTAAAAGTTCAAGAGATCTACTGCACAATATCATGACTAGTTAGTTTATGTTTAAGATTGGTAGGAGGGAAGCCAAGCATGGTGACACACACCTGTAATCCCAGTAATTGGGAGGCTGAGACAGGAGGATCACAGGTTCAGGCCAGCTTCAGCTACTTAGCAAGGATCTCAGCAACTTAGTAAGATCCTGTTTCAAAAAATAAAATAGGGTGGAGGGTATAACTCAGAGGTAGAATGCTTCTGGGTTTAATCCCCAATACACCCCCCCACACACACACAAAAGATTGATAGAAGGGTAGATTTTAAGGATTCTCACCATAAGAAAGGAGTCATATGTATGTTAATTAGCTTGATTTAACCATTGCAGGATGTATACATGTTTCAAAACATCTTATTTGATAACATAAATATGTACAATTTTTGTTTGTCAAGTAAAAAAAACCCAGCAGAGACACTCCAATGTTTAAGACAGACCTGAATATGTGAGGGCAACATCTTTGGAAAACACTAAACAGAGGCCTAATTATAGATGTATATAACAGAACAAAGAAAAACATCATGGGTTTCAATTTTACATTTTATTAAAGTACAGAGTTAACAAGTTTGGAGTTTCCTACATAGCAAAAGACATCAACTTCAGGTGCTTTATAGAAAAATTAGCATTCAAAAAACAAATACAAATCCATAATTGGCTTTGTAACTTAAGAAAAAATAACTATTTTAAAAGTTAGCAAAATCTAACCATATCACAGACCTTTATAAATTTAAAACAGTAGGTTTACCACACATATTGCATTTTCAAATTTTAATATAGCAAAATGTAACCACAAAATTTGGCTACAGCTAATCATTTCAGGAAAGTTTTAAAAAAATTAACAAAGTTATGACTATAAAAATGTAGTTTTTCTTTGCAAAGTAAAAAAAGGCTTAAATCTTTAATAAAGGAAAACAAAACAATCCTCTTAAATTTCTTATAAATATCTCTCGAGACATATATTACACATCTGCTGTAAGCTTTCTTTACCTGAGGGAATTTCCCAGGATCCTTTATCCCAAAGGATTACTTTAAATAGTTCTTCCATCAATTATTCACACGAATATGATTAAACTTCTATGGGAAGTGAATTTGAACATAGGCATTCTTAATCTGCCCTTCCCCAATTACATTTTTTCTGAATGGATTTTGCTTTAAAATGAAAACCAAAAACACCTCTTTGGTAAAAGCCAAATATTTCAACCTTTCAAAATGACTGACTCTGTGAATGATTTAGAGAAAAGAAAGAGAGATCTAACTATCTGAATGAACAGCTCTGCCGTCCTGCGAAGTTGCAGGTCTAACACAAGAGAGCCCATCTCTGCCTAAATGCAAAACTCAAGTTTATCAGCAAGTTGCAGAGAACATCCTACAGAGAATTCCATGAGCCAAGCGGCTATCGCACTGTCCTTGATGGAAGAGGGCCCCGTGTTCTAAGTGTTTGGGGTCATAATTGAAGGTAAGACCCCTTTAGTTGTAGGTGAAGCCTCTTTCATCTCCAAGAGGTGTAGGATGTGAGTGTATGCCAATGTGAGACACTACTTAGAAGGCAATAAAGGAAGAAAAGAGGCCCAAGAAGCATGAATACAGGCTCTGGAATTCCCTTTGCAGGATAACATGAAGCACCAATGGTGGTAAGCCACCTGGCAAAATTAAATAAATACATCATCTCAAGAAGGCAGAAGGTGACGATCTGGGGAGCAGGGCGAGTTACACTTCACTGAGGTCATTCCTAATGAAGGCGCTTCTGAGGAACTGAAGTACACACTGCTCTCCTGTGGGAACTCCCCTGCTGGCCATCCCTTATGGGAAGCAGAACCCCAAGTCCCAGCGGCTCCACCCTCCCTCAGCCTACGCATGCATAGTCTATCTACTCAATGAAAAGCTCCAGGTATCTCTGGCAAACAATTCATACAGACAATTTCCCAGGAAACTGTGAGGACAAAATCAAAACCTACCAACCAGGATTACAAAAGCTCACCATGGTAATAATGCAGTAGGTTTTCTAAAGGAGTGAGACAGAACCTAGTCTACCGTCTTCAGCCAGGCAACATGTCTAAGTACAATGACAGTCCCAAGAACCTCTCCTCCATTTAAGTGTTTTTACTCATGAAACTCAGAAAGATTTTCCACATTGGACGAATGGCACAGAAGACACACATGCACACAGTTCTGTAAAATCTTCAGCTTTCATCTCTGAAGGAGTCTGACCAGCAGCTTTGGGGAATGTACTTTTGGAATCAGGTACAAAAACTTGGAGGAAGCAAAGGTTTGCTATTTTAAAAAGACATTAATCAAATTAACATCACTGTTATCACAACTCAAAGCAATTGGCACAATTTTTCCAGTTTTTTAAGTCGCAATAGCACAAAAGGTAGTTTTTGTAACCTATGTGTGTTGACTCATCACCTGAATATTGTTTCTCGCAATGAATAATCACTGAAGTCAACTTCTTATTTACATTCCCTCAGTCCTCAGAATACAGCCACCACCCTTGTGACCATCCCAGAACCTTGCTAATGCTGTCAGTTGAGAATAAAAGTTGGAGGGATTGTGACTCTTCCTCTTGCATCAGATGTACCTTCGGGAGGGAAGGTTATGCCAAAAACCAAGAGCAGCTGGACATGGGGGGGGGTGGCTAGGCTGCTTGAGAAGGAAGTTAAAAGAGGCCACCACTGCACCAGCCTGTCTGTGTTTCCCTGAGCTGTGCTCTGCAGAGGAAAGGAGCCAGCAGAGGCCAGTGAGCGGTGCGTGGCCCTGTCAGCTAGACTTTGGCCTGGTACAGGGCCAGTTCTGAAGTCACCCATCAGGCTGCCAGACCCAGCTGCTTACAACTCCCCTAGCTTCCTCTCAGGGTGTTTCCTAATGGCAGTCTCAGTTGATCCAGAGCCCCACGTCACTGGGCAGCCCTACTCTCTGTACTGTCCCAGTCATGGAGCTCGTACCTCCCCCCTCTCCCCCCCCCACTCATAACTAGGGTTTCTCGGGCTTAGCACACAACTATGCATTTGGTGACTTCAGATATGTCTTTGAACTGCTGAGTCCAAAGAGCTCTTGCCTGACAAAAAGAAATCTGGTAAAGTTTACACGCAAGGCTTTCTTGCATGTAAACACATATACACATTGAGTGCCTTTTAAAACTGAATCTCAAACACTGTAAATAAGGCCAATTCCCAAAGGAATTCACCTCTGGAGTAATTTCCTCCTTTGTATTGTTGAGAAGTGGGCAAAGGAGTGAATAGAAATGAAGAATTTGACTAATTTCCCCAACCAGCATTTTGGCACACAGGAGCCAGGTTTATGTGGGACTCAGTTCTGCCCGACTTGTACAGAAGGGAACAGAAGAAAACGTCTAGGCTGAGTTTTCCAGGGAGTTCAAGAAGATTCTCCAACCATCTGCATTGCATGAAATCCTAATTGGAGAATCCACATGGCATCTCCACTGCTGTTTTGACTGGACTTTACACTGAATAAATCTTCCTGACTGAGAACATCTAACACAGAAATGCACATCTCAGGTAGCTGCCAAAAGTTAACTCTCATAGAGTATTACTCTGTGCATCTTGGAGATTTTTGTGGCTGTTGTTGATAGCTCAACTAAATACCCTCAAGCACCCATGTATTCTTCTAAGTATACTCAGACACTTTCCAGCTTCTACCAGGTGTGTCTGACCAGCCCTGCTTGAGGAGCTGCCTGGGATTCACCTCAGCAAATCTACTCCAATAAACCATAATGGACATTAACAGTGTGGTCACATTACAAGACCAGGAAACAAAAGTTCTTTTGCTTTTACAATTTCAAAGGCCTCAAGGTGGAGGAGAAAGAGGGCCTGAGTTAACACCTGAAAGAGGGGTGTGGCAGGCTTCAGCCAAGAAGCAACTTTTCTGCTTAGGCCTTTGAAGTATTATTATTAAATAGCGTAAACAAGTAAGAAGTATAGTCCTCCACCACTGAGGCAAAGAAAACAACATGAGTATTGTTCTAGAATCATGCGAACACCACCCCAAGTAAGCGCCAAACTTATTGTAGTAACTTGGATCAGGGAGTGCTGACACAGTGGGGGATCACAGGGGTGGTGAGGACAAATTGTACTTTTCACATTATTACAAAGATGCTGAACCCAGAAAGGATAAGAGACCTCTGGGAAGGCTGGGAACAGAGAAGGAAGGCTGTGATTCCCAGCATCACAACCTCCACGGGAAACACTTGGGGGCCGTGAGGAGG
>PVJS01051191.1:0-14066 GCA_004027185.1 Glis glis | reverse complement strand
ATATATATATATATATATATACATATATATATATATATAGCCTGGCTATATATTAGTTTTATATATATGGCTACCACATCATCCAGCAATCCCAACACCAGATACATATCCAAGAGAAATGAAAGCAGTATGTCAAATGAAACCACACCTGCACCTCCATGTTTATTGCAACACTATTCACAATAGCCACGATATGGAATCAACTAAGTGTCCATCAACAAAAGAACAGATAAAGAAAATGTGAGCCGGGCGTGGTGGTGCATGCTTGTAATCCCAGTCCTTGGGAGGCTGAGACAGGAAGATCACAGGTTAGAAGCCGGCCTCAGCAACTTAGTGAGGCTGTCAGCAACTTAGCAAGACCCTGTTACCAAATAAAAAATAAAAATAGGAGCCGGGCATGGTGGCGCACGCTTGTAATCCCAGTATTTTGGGAGGCAGAGACCGGAGGATCTGGGTTCGTGGCCAGCCTCACCTCTCTCGTGCTCTCTCTCTCTCTCTCTCTCTCTCTCTCTCTCTCTACTTAGTGAGGCCCTCCGCAACTTCGTGAGACCCGGTTTCAAAATAAAGTATAAAAAATAGGGCCAGGGGTGTAGCGCAGAGGTAGAACGCCCCTGCGTTCAATCCCCGGTACCGCAAAAAATAAATAAATAAATAAATAAATAAATAAATAAAATAAAAAATAAAAATAGGGCTGGGGGTGTAGCTTGGAGGTGGAATGCCCCTGGTTCAATCCCCAGCACAAAAAAAGAAAAAGAAATAGAGATAGAGGTAGAGATAGAAAGGGAGGGAGGGAGGGAGGGAAGGAGGGAGAGAGGAAGGAAGGAAGGAAGGAAGGAAGGAAGGAAGGAAGGAAGGAAATAAGGAAGGAAGGAAAGAAAGAAGAAAGAGGTGTGTGTGTATGTATGGGATACTACTCAGCCATAAAAAAGAAGGAAATCCTGTCAGTTGCAACAATTTGGATGAAACTGGAGATCATTATGCTAAGTGAAATAAATCAGGCACAGAAAGACAAGTACTGAGTGATCTTACTCATATGTGGGATCTAAATAAGCTAATCTCATAGAAGGAAGTTGAATGGTGGTTACTAGAGGGTGTGGAGAGTGGGAGGAGGGGAAGGTTGATCAGCGGGTACTAAGTTACCCTTAGATGGGAGTAAAAAGATACTGCACAGTAGTATGATACAGCTAAAAATAATGTACTGTCTGCTTCAAAAAGCTAGAAGAAAGAATTTTGGAAGTTTTCACCATAAAGAAATGATAAAGCCGGGCATGGTGATGCACTCCTGTAAAACAGAAGGATCACAGGTTCAAGACCAGCCTCAGCAACTTAGCCAGCCTCTCAGCAACCTAATGAGACCATGTTTCAAAATAAAAAAAGAGCTGGGCATGGTGGCTCACACTTGTAATCCTAGTACTTGGGAGGCTGAGACAGGAGGATCGCAGATTTGAAGCCAGCCTCGGCTATTTAGTGAGGCCCTCTGCAACTTAGTGAGACCCTGTTTCCAAATAAAAAATAAAATAGGTCTGAGGAGTTCCATCCCCAGTACCACACACACACACACAAAAAAAATAATAAAATAAAATAAAATAAAATAAAATAGGACTTGGGGTGTAGCTTGGTGGTAGAATGCCCTGAGTTCAATCCCCAGTACCAAAAAAAAAAAGTAAAAAAAGAAAGAAAAAGAAATGATTAAAGTTTGAGAAGATAAATAACATTCAATCTATTTAAACATTATGCAAAATGTACAGGTATTGAAACATTATATAGTGCCCCATTAATATGTATAATTTCTATGTTTTTGTGTGTCAGTTAAAAAATAAGGAGTTGGGGATGCAGCTCAGTGGTAGAACACTTGCCTAGTGTGCCGGAGGCCTGGGTTCCGTCCTCAGCACCTCAAGTACAACAAAGTACAACCAACAACAGCAGCAGCAGGCGTTCCTGCCCCGGGCCTGACTCAAAGTTGGAGAACATGGGCCCTGGCTGAGGTCAGGCAGGGCAGACACTGCGCCTCTGAGCCGGAGACTCAGGATGGCGGCTGGTAACAGGGCCGAGCGGAGGTGGGATGACCCCCTCCGAACTTCAGGACATGGCCAGTGACATTGCCAACAGCCCTGGTGGGGTGGCTGGACGGGGACAGTCATCCCCTCTGCACAGACGAGGAAAGCCAGGCACCCAGGGGTAACGGACTGTCCAGGTGCCAGCGGATGTGAGAGGAGGCGGGCTCCCAGCCTTCCTGCCTCCTAGCCTTCCTGGTGAAGGCTCAGAGGCCGCCTTGGATTCCCAGGGCTCCCTAACAGGGTGCCACACCCTAGGTGCCTTAAACACCAGAAATCCGCCGCCTCAGTTCCAGGGACCAGAAGTCTGAGATTAAGGCATCGCCAGGGCTGCGAGGGAGTTTGCTCCCTGCCTCTCCCTGGCTCTGTGCTTTGGTGGTTGTTGGCTCCTCGGCTTCTAGAAGCACCATCCCCACCCGCCACTCTCTGCCTTCATCTTCATGTGGTGTCTTCTTGTGTGTATGTCTGTGTCCAAATTCCCCCTATTTGGAAAGACGCCAGTCACAGGTCATATTGGCTGAAGCCCCGCCCAGCGAGCTCCTTGTTTGGAGAGATGGGGAAAGACTACAAAGCCCTGTCTCCAATAAGAGAGAGAGGGGGCCCAGCTCGGCCTTTCTGGAACTTGCATCCTCCTGCCTCAGCCTCCTATGCCTAGCTATGATTACAGGGGTGCACCTCCGCACCCGGCTCACGTAAGGTCATGCACTGGTGCTCTGGGGTTAAGAATTCCATCTGTGGATGGGAGTGTGGCTCCATTCAGCCCCTAACAGTGGCTGAGAGCCCAGGTCACTGACCCCTGCTGCGCTCTGCCCCAAACCTCCCCGGATGGTTCCACGGTTCAGTGCACAGAGGGCTGGTGGCAGTGGACTCAGAGAGACAGCCCGCCTGCCTCCTGGAGCCAGGTCTGGGGGAAGTGGGTGGCCAAGGTAGAGACAGCGAGCCTCATTATATAGATGAGGAAACCGAATTTTCGGAGGAGGGAATTTCCCTGGCCACAGTGTCACAGCTAAGTGACAAGCCAGGATTCAAACTCAGCAGTCAGTCAGGTGCAGTGGCACACACCTGTCAACCCAGTACTTGGGAGGCTGGTACAAGAGAATCACAGGTTCGAGTCCAGCTTCAGCAATTTAGCGAGACTCTGTTTCAAAATAAAAAATGTAAGCTGGGCATGGGGGGCACGCTTGTAATCCTAGTACTTGGGAGGCTGAGACAGGAGGATTGCAGGTTCAAGGACAGCCTCAGCAATTTAGTGAGGCTCTCGGCAACCTAGTGAAACCCTGTTTCCAAATAAGAAATAAAATCGGTCTGGGTATGTAGCTCAGAGGTAGAATGCCTCTGGGTTCAATTCCCAGCACCACAAAAAGAAAAAAAATGTAAAAGGCTGGGGGTGTAGCTGAGTGGTAGAACGCCCTTGGATTCAGTCCCCAGCACCACACCCACAAAGCCCAGCAGACTGGTCTCCCCTCACACTAAGCCACAGAAATGGACGACAGGGCCCAGTCCTGGCCTGCGGGCTCTGAGGGCTCTGAGGGACAGTGAGCAAGTGCAGAGGGGACATCAGCTGGGCCTGGGGAGTTGGGCTGGGCTGGGCAGCTCTGATGTCTGGCTCCACCCCTCCAAGCCTCAGTAATGATCTGTGGGGCAGGCAGTAACCCCAAAGGCTAATGCTGCTGGGAGACCCATCAGGATGACGGCGTGTCCCTCCCATGAAGGCAGGGCCTGCACCTGTCTGGCCCGCTGCTGGGAGCCTGGCACACTGCAGGCACCCAGTAAAGCACGTAACAAACATCTAGCTTTTGGATAAGTGGATAATTAACAAAAGCAAAAGCCAGGCATGGTGGCACATTCCTGCAATCTGAGTACTTAGGAGGCTGAGAAAGGAGGATCGCAGGTTTGAGGCCAGCCTCAACAATTTAGTGAGGACTTCAGCAACTTAGCAAGACCCTGTTTCAAAATAAAAAATAAAAGCCGGGCATAGTGGTACACACTTGTAATCCTAGTACTTGAGAGGCCGAGATAGGAAGACCGCAGGTTTGTGGCCAGCCTCAGCAACTTGTGAGGCCCTCCCCAAAAGCGAGACCCTGTTTCAAAATAAAGAATAAAAGCTGGGAGTGGTGGTGCACACTTGTAATCCCAGTACTTGGGAGGCTGAGACAGGAGGATCACAGGTTCGCGGTCAGCCTCAGCAAGTAGTGAGACTCTCATCAACCTAGCGAGGCCCTATTTCAAAATAAGAATAAAAAAGCCAGGCATGGTGGCACATGCTTGTAATCCCAGTACTTGGGAGGCTAGACCAGAGGATCCTGGTTCGCGGCCAGCCTCAGCTACTTAGTGAGGCCTCCGCAAGTTAGTGAGACCCTGTTTCAAAATGAAGAAAAAAAAATAGGGCTGGGGGTGTAGTTCAGAGGTAGAATGCCCCTGGGTTCCATCCCCAGTACCGCAAAAAAAAAAAAAGAAGAAGAAAATAGGGCTGGGGATGTAGCACAGAGGTAGATTGCCCCTGAGTTCAATCCCCAGAATCACACACACACAAAAGAAAAAGAAAACAGGGCTAGGGGTGTAGCTTGGAGGTAAAATGTCCCTGGGTTCAAACTCCAGTACCACAAAAACAAACAATTAAAAATAAGCCAGGTGCAGTGGTGCACACCTGTAATGCCAGTAGTTGGAAGGCTGAGACAGGAGGATGGCGGGCTCACTAAGTTGCTGAGGGTCTCACTAAGTTGCCGAGGGTCTCACTAAGTTGCTGAGGGTCTCACTAAGTTGCCGAGGCTGGCTGCAAACCTGTCATCCTCTCTTGTTTCTATGGCAGCAGATTCACATTTCCCACAAGACAAAGACCCACTGCAGGGGAGGGGCCCGAACGGGAAAACCCTCTTAACCAAGGGGAGGGAGAAATGCATCCTGACTCCGACCACAAGGTCACACCTGCCACCGGGGGAGGTCCAGGGTCACGGATCTCCATGTCTGCCCAAACTGAAACGAAACCAGAGCCGTGGAGAAGGCCACGCAGGCTTAAAAGCACTAACTAGTCACAGAGCACTACCATGGGGCGAGGGCGCAGCGAGGCCCCACCTGAGGAGCAGATGCAAGAGAAAGACCTGAAGACCTCGGAGAAAACCTCACGCCAACCAGGTCCCCCCTTACACACAGACTAATGCTAGAGGAATATACAGCAACCCAGCTTAAAATTGGAGCCGGGGCCGGGCATGGTGGCGCACACCTGTAATCCCAGTACTTGGCGGGCTGAGACAGTAGGATTGCAGTTTCAAGGGCAACCTCAGCAACTTAGTGAGGCCCTGTTTCAAAATAAAAAGAGCTGGGGGTGTAGCCCAGAGGTAGAATGCCCCTGGGTACAATCCCCAGTACCAAAAAAAAAGGCAAGAGAGTTGAGTTAGTCACTCCATCAAAAAAGCTGTGTGGATGGCAAATAAGGCACGTGAATGCAAAGACGCTCGCTGTCGCTGCCGCTTAGCAACAAGGTGATGCTCGGGGGATCAAAACATGGAGAGTGACCAACCAGAGCCCAGCGCAGCTCGACCCCCACTCAAGGGACTCTTCTCCCCAGAGGAAAGGACTGGCAAAGCGGAGGCGTGCCGACGTCCAGGTGGCAGTACTATCCACCTCCGTCTCTACCGACCTCAAGACGTCCAGCTTTCAACCCCAAATCATGAGACACACAAAGAAGCAAGGAGGGAAAAAGCCCACTGTCAAGAGACAAAGTGATCAACAGAAGCAGACTTAGAGATGACCTAGGTACTGCGGCTAAGGACAGTCCTTGACTTTTTTTTCTTTTTGGTGTTACTGGGGGTGGAACCCAGGGGCATTCTACCTCTGAGCTATACCTCCAGCCTGATTTTATATTTTTATTTATTTATTTGTTTGTTTATTTTATTTATTTATTTATATATTGTGGTACTGGAGATTGAACCCAGGGGCATCCTATCTCTGAATTATACTCCCAGTCCTTTTTATTTTTTTATTTATTTATTTTATTGGTGCATTGTAATCATACATCTTGATGGGTTTCAGGATGGTAGAAGTATACATGCACGCATCGGTCGATTATCCCTCCCCCAATTCCCACCCCCATTCCCTCTCCCTCCCTCCTCCCCATGCTCAGCATAGTAGTTGACTTTGATATATGTGTGTATGTATGTCCTGTGCATTAGGGCGCTTCCCTCTTCTCCCCTCCATCTTCTTCAGTTAGGTCACCTTCTTTACTCATCTGAGGTTTTCTCCATCACCCACCCGTGTCCTCCAGGGGGGCCGTGGCTCACCCACCTGCGTCCTCAACGCCGGGGTGCTCCAGGGCAGGGCCATGGCTCACCCGCCCGCATCCCCAGCACTAAGGGTGCTCTGGGGTGGGGCCATGGCTCATACACCCACATCCTCAGCACCGGGGGTGCTGGGGGACGTGGCTCACCAGGGTACTCCTGGGCGGGGCCGTGGCTCACCCGCCCGTGTCCTCCAGGGGGCGTGGCTCACCTGCCCTGTCCTCAGTGCTGGGGTGCTCCGGGGAGGGGCCATGGCTCATCCGCCCACGACCTCCATGCTGGGCTGCTCCTGGGCAGGGCTACATCATCTTTGTCTCTCCTCGCTCTCGCTGCGGAAGCAGAGCGCGTGGCCTGCTTCTTGTAGGTGCGGGTCTGGTCCGACTTGAGCTTCATCATGGCCCGGAGTTGACTGCTTTTGATGATGGTCTGTAGTCGCTGGCCTCACAGGGATCTGCTGCTTCTTTGCTGGAGGTCTCTGGGAGCCGCGGTGCTGGTGTGGCCTCCAAGATGGCGTCACCACCGCCGCTCTCCGCTCACCAGGTGAGATGCGTGGAGCTCTTCACAGTCCTCTCTCTCTGCTGCCTCCTATTCCGCTGCATTTCGACTGCCATTGTTTTGTTGAGTTTTGGCTGCTTTTCTTTCCTTGTCAAGAAGCAGTCTTGCCGGGCGTGGTGGCGCACACTTGTAATCCCAGTACTTGGGAGGCGGAGACCGGAGGATCCGGGTTCGCGGCCAACCTCAGCTACTTAGTGAGGCCCTCTGCAACTTCGTGAGACCCAGTTTCAAAATAAAGTATAAAAAAAAAATAGGGCCGGGGCTGTAGCTTGGCGGTAAAACGCCCCTGGGTTCATTCCCCAATACCGCCAAAAAAAAAAAAAAAGCAGTCTTCCCGCTGGTTGAGTTCTGAGTCTCGAAGCGCCTGAAGCACGCTGTCTCCCTCTATCCCGTCATCTTTAATCCAGCCCTTTTTTTTTTTTTTGCGGTACCGGGGATTGAACGCAGGGGCGTTCTACCTCCGCACTACAACCCCGGCCCTATTTTTTATACTTTATTTTGAAACCGGGTCTCACGAGGTTGCGGAGGGCCTCACTAGGTAGAGAGAGAGAGGGAGAGAGAGAGAGAGAGAGCTGAGGCTGGCCGTGAACCCGGATCCTCCGGTCTCCGCCTCCCAAAGTACTGTGATCACAAGCGTGCGCCACCACGCCCCGCCTCCTTTTTATTTTGAAACAGGGTTTCACTAAGTTACTGAGGCTAGACTTCAACCTGCAATCCTCCTGTCTCAGCCTCCCAAATACAGGGATTACAGGTGTGCCCCACCACACCTGGCTTGGAAACAGGGTCTTTGCAGATGGAATAGGGTTAAGATGAGGTCATTAAAGTGGGCCCAGCTGGGTGTGGTGGTACACACCTGTAATTCCAGTACTTGGGAGGCTGCAACAGGAGAACTGCAAATTCGAGGACAGCCTCAGCAACTTTGTGAGGCTCTTGGCAACTTTATGAGACCCTGTTTCAAAACAAAAAATAAAAAGGGCTGGGGTGAGCTGGGCGTGGTGGCACACGCTTGTAATCTCAGTACTTGGGAGGCTGAGACCGGAGGATCCAGGTTTGCGGCCAGCCGCAGTTACTTAGGCCTCCGCAACTTAGTGAGACCCTGTTTCAAAATAAAAGAATAAAAAAAAAATAGGGCTGGGGGTGTAGCTCAAAGGTAGAATGCCCCTGGGTTCAATCCCCAGTACTGCCAAAAAAAAAAAAAAAAGGCTGGGGTGTAGGTTGGAGGTAGAATGACCCTGGATTCAATCCCCAGTACCAAAAAAGTGGCCCTAATTCAATTTGATTGGTGTCCTTATATGAAGGGAAGAAAGATAAATGAGGGAGAGGGCCCTGTGTGATGGAGGAGGAGACTGGAGCAATATAGCTGGAAGCCAGGTGGGCCAGGGTTAGTAGCTGCCCCGGGAGCTGGAGGTGAGGAAAGATTCCATCCCAAGCGCCGGAGGGAAACACAGCCTTGTTGGCACCTTGACTTCAGACTTCTAAAACTCCAAAAGTGTGTGGGGAAAAAAAATCACATTTCTATTGTAATAATCCACCCAGTTTGTGGTACTTTGTTATGGCCACCCTAGAAAAATTAATAGAAAAGGCAACTGGAAGGCCAACATCCCTCGCCACAGGCCCAGGAGAGCTGTCGAAGGACCACACTGGCCCCGTGGGGTTTGTGACTCCTGGGCTCCGCTCAGCTCCTGCTTTCAGACGGAGCCTGATCTCAAGATACCGGAGGAAGCCAGCGTGGTGGCGCACACCTGTAACCCTAGAACTTGGGAGCCTGAGACAGGAGGAAGGCAGGTTCAAGGGCAGCCTCAGCAATTTAGCAAGGCCCTCAGCAACTTAGTGATGCCCTGTTTCAAAATAAAATAATAAATAAAAAGGGCTGGCGGGTGTAGCTTGGACATGGAATGCCCCTGGGTTCAAACCTCAGTCCTACCAAAAAAAAAAAAAAAAAAGATACCCAAGGAATGGGGCCTCCTCATACGCTTTTTCTCCAAGTCACAGACCCTCTGCTGGGACAGTCACCGCCCTTCTGGCTACTCCCAACCCGCTGCAGGGGGCTGGAAATGCTCTTCCTGCCACAAGGCTGGGCCCCTACAGGGTTGGGAGCCCCCTCTCCAAGCAGGAGAGGAAGGATAAGGCCAAAGGGGCCTGGGTCTTCAGCTCCAAGCAACCCCTCTCTGGGAACCTCCTGGCCACATGCACTGAGCTCCTGTGCACTGAGCCTGACCGCTGGGAGCTCTGTCCCCCAGGACCACATAGGGGACCCCAACAGATGGAGGGACCCAACATGTAGCAGATGAGCACACCTGGGGGACCCAGAGATGCCCTGCTGGGAACCGTCCCTCACAGAGGGTCCCCGCAAAGGCCCTTCTTGAAGAGGCCTCTTCTTAAATTGGGTGCGAAGGTACACGCCTGTAATCCCAGTACTTGGGAGGCTGAGACAGGCGGCTCCCAGGTTCAAGGCCAGCCTCAGCAACTTAGGCCCTGTTTCAAAATAAAAAAATAAAGGGCTGGAGATATAGCTCAGAGGTGGAATGGCCTTGGGTTCAAGTTCCAGTACCCACCCCTCCAAAAAAAGTCCTCTTCTCTCATCATCTCTTTCCCCTTCGGCCCCAGCCCAGTGTCTCCTGGCCCACAGCCTCTCTCCATCAAACAAGTTCATCAATCTGGTAGGCAGGTTCATGGAGTGCCCTGGAGCTAGGAATGTTCTGGAAGGGGATCCAGGTCAGTAGAAAAATAGAACATGGGGTCAAGGGGCTGGGCTCTCTTGAAATGTGGGTGCATGTGTGCGTGTGCTGTGCGCATGTGAGTGGTTGTGTGTGTGCAGGTGCGTGTGCTGTGTGCACACGTGAGTAGTTAGTTGTGTGTGTGCGTGTGTGTATGTGTGTGTACTGGACTAGAGCACAGGAGCTCTCTGTGTTCAACCGGGCCCATCTAAATGGCTTCCACACCCAAACCTTGTGCCCAGATTTTCATGTGGAGGCCACGGGCTCCTCTCTCCCCAGCCACTGCGGATCCCAAGGATCCCAGCCCGGCTCCTCCAATGGAAGGGCTTCTCCAGCCCGGCGCTCACCAGCTCGTGACCAACTTCCAGGTAGAGTAAAGGATTAAGTGGAAGGCGCAATAAGAAGTGAAACAATTAGAATTTCTGCCTCATTATCATGGTAATCTTATCAGTCGGATAATGAGGTATTAATGGAGATTTAATGTGCATCTCATAACAGAATCCCTTGGAGAAAACACACAGGGAAATTGCTGTAAATCCACTTAATGATGGAGAAGTCCCAAAACACCATATTCCAAAGGATGAAAAATGCAGGATGCAAATGAGCAGGAATCAAGGTCAATAACACCGCGGGGACGGGCCTAATGGCAGATCTGGAGATATATGTAATAAAAATTGCATGTTGCTTTTAGACCTCACCCTCTGTTGTTTTCAAATGTGCATTCCTCGTAATGAAACACAGAAGCGCAGCCAGAATGATTTGTATGTTTTAGAAACCATAGGGGGGATGGAAACATGTCTCGAAACCCATCAGGCCCCCCGCGGGGAGCCATGGGAAATGGGGTGTTTTACAGAGAGTCCTCCAAGGAAGGGGGGCCGAGGGACAGCCCCTTGGTTGGCGGCAGCGAAGGAAAGCAGCGTGGCAGAGTTCAAGGTCATTTGAGAAACTCTGTGGGGGAGGCGATGGGGTCGCTTCCTCCCGTCCACGTGCCGCTGGCCAGTCAGCTCTGAAAGATGGAGGATGCACAGACACGAGCCCACAGGGAAAGCTGGCGCCCAGAGAGCGCCTACCACCAGCCAGGCGCCCCGGAAACGCCTAACGTTGAGCGTCTCGTTTAATTTCATCAGCAACGCTGGGAAGCAGAAGCTGTTCCAATCCCCACATTTCAGATGAGAAATTGAAGCTCATGGAGATGGAGTTGCTTTGGGTTCCATGCTATCCTGAACTGTGATAGGAGGCTGAACCCTGTGAGATTTCCCATATCTCACTGTTTGGGAGCCACACGAAGGGAAATTCAAGATAGTATTACTTCCCGCCTAGAGAGTGTGTGTGTGCACGCGTGCGTGCGTGCGTGCGTGCGTGCGTGTCTGTGTTTTACTGGGGATTGAACCCAGGGCCATTCTGCCTCTGAGCTACACCCCCAGCCCTATTTTATTTTGAAAGAGGATCTTGCTAAGTTGCTGAGGGCCCTGCTAAATGGCTGAGGCTGGCCTCAAACCTGCGAACCTCCTGTCTTAGCCTCCCAAGTACTGGGATCTTATCACTTATTGATGATCATAAATAACCCTGGGTCTCCCAGATGTTTCCAAAAATTGCAGGTAACATCAGCTTTGTTTTTGGCTTAGTTTAGGAAACGGGTAAGGAGAGTTTCCTGGGGTGCCAAGAATGGGGTGACCAACTGTCCTGGTATGCCTAGGATTATCAGGTTTGGATCCTGATTAATGCCACACCCAGGGAAACCCCTCAATCCTGGGCAGATGGAAACAGTTGGTCACAGTGTCTGAGAGCGGAAGACTGGACTCCCAGGTTGGTGGATAGAAGGAGACAGGCCAGGGACATCTAGGCGCTGGGCAAGTGGTCCCTGTTTATTAGGCTCTGTGCTGAGCCCCAGGGGGCAGCAATAAGCTCTTTCTGGTCATAGACTGTCTGGGCAGCCCTGGGCACTCTGCCTTAGTGACACCCATGAGTGTACAGGGCAGAGGAGGAGAACATGAAGCAAGCTTCACCACGCAGCTACAGGCAGGGCTCTGGAACAGCCACTGAACACCCAACACCTCCCTGGTTCCTCTCTGGAATTCGACAGCCGGGGGGACCCTGCGCCCACTTTACAGACGAGGACACCGAGATGCAGTCGGCTGAGGGAACTTGCCCCATGTCGCGAGCAGCCTATGGGCAGCTGAAGGGCTGAAGAAGGATGACCAGACCCTGCTTGAGGACAGGCCTGGCCCCCATAGAAGGGGTCAGCCCGAGCCAGGGAAAAGGCGGGAATCGGGCCACGCTGCCGGAGTCTCGCAGCTGCGTTCCGTTTAATCACAGACTGCAAATTGAATGAAGTGAAGACGGTGCTGCCTCTTTGAATTTCCCCTAGGCCCTGTTTAATGAATAAATAGGCATGATTTGCAATTAGCTTATCCGTTGCGCGAACATCCGCGTGCACCTGAAGTGAGTTAAGCGTGCCCCCCCGCCATTCTGCCGACGGTCTCAATTCACGCCGCAGACCTCCCTTCCCGTCCATGGTGGATGCGACCATGTTGCTCTGCGGTGGACAGATTGAGAAAAATTGGGGTTTTTCGGTCTGGAAAGATGAAGACACAGTGTCCTCATCAGTCCCGCCTCCGGCGTGGGATTTGAATGCTGCGCGTTTTGTTTGTTTTCATCAGCAAATGCTAGATAACCCACGAGACGATCTTCCATCTTCCCGGTCAAGAATCTGCAGCCACCGGCAGCAGGGCTGCTGCTCGTGAAGGCCACCTCGCTGAAGGGTCCGGGTCCGTCTTCACCCATCTGGGCTGCCTTTCTTTTGTGCAAGCCGACGTCTGTTGCAGCGGCTGCCTGGGGGGCAGCCGCAGTTTGAGTCCACTGATTCTTGCCAAGCTACCGGGCATCCTGTATCATTTATTCTGTAATTGGGGCTGCTGATCGGTTTTGCCTAGTTTCCGTGCTAACCATGTGGCTGCAGCTGAAATTCCGAATCCTAATATTTCCCTGTTGGGAGCTGAGGGGAGGGCCCTGGGCGCAGGTCTCAATGGCCTCCTCTGTTTCCAGCAAAGGGGTTTCCATTCATCTTCATCATGGGCTCAATCTGTGCAGAGAGAGGAGGCGGAGGCCGCCCTGATGGGGCGCTCCACCCAGTCACCTGGAGGCTTCCTCTCATCTGTTCCTCTGCCTTCCCGGCCACATTTATATTCTACCTGCTCTGCTGCTTCCTCCAGGGTCCAAGAGGGATCCCCAGCAACCAGGCCCTCTCCTCCTTGGCCCCGCACGGGAGTGCAGGTGCCAGCCGCTGGGGCAGAGAAGCAGGTGAAGGGTGTGCCCCCCTCTGCATGCAGTGAACCGCTCTGTCCTTGCTCCAGCCATGACACTGGGAATGAGCCTGGGCTGTGTTTGGGAAAGTGGTCTTCCCTACTCTGGAGACTAAAACTCAGTCTGATTTGCTGACGCCTGCTGGGCACTAAGTCCCATGCTGGGCAGCCAGCCCTGCCCTGGAGGGACCCGTGCACAGGGAAAGTGCACGCCAGGATGGGGGTAATAAGGAACCATCATGGGCACCATCCTCTACAGTTTGCATGACCCTGTCACTGCCCAGCTCCTATGGTCCCACACAGCCCTGTGAGGCTGGATTTGCAAAGGGCAGACGAGATTCCTTAGTAGATAAAAACACAGACTTGGGAATTCTTTTTTGGGAAGGGGGTTACTGGAAATTTAACCCAGGGGCATTCTACCTCTGAGCTACACCCCCATGCCTGTGTGTGTGTGTGTGTGTGTGTTATTGGGGATTGAACCCTGAGGCATTCTACCTCTGAGCTACACCCCCAGCCCTGTGTTTTTTGTTTGTTTGTTTGAGTGTGTGTGTGTGTGTGTGTGTGTGTGTGTGTATGTGTGTATGTGATAATGGGGATTTAAACCAGGGGCAGTCTACCTCCGTGATACATTCCCCAGACCTATTTTATTTTTATTTGGAAACAGGGTCTCAATAGGTTGAGGAGAGTCTCACTAGTTGCTGAGGCTGTCCTCAAACCCGTGATCCTCCTGTCTCAGCCTCCCAATTACTGGATTACAGGTGTGTGCCACCACATCCAACTCTTTTTTCTTTTTCTTTCTTTTTTCTTTTTCTTTCTCTTTTTTCTTTTTCTTTCTTTTTTTTCTTTTTTGAAACAGAACCTCAATAGGTTGCTGAGTCTCACTGCACTATAGAAAAGCTTTATATGAACCAGACATGGTGGCACATGCTTGTAATCCCAGTACTTGGGAGGCTGAGACAAGAGGATTGCAGGTTCACAGCCAGCCTCAGCTACTTAGTGAGGCCCTCTGCAACTTAGTGAGACCCTGTTTCAAAATAAAGAATAAAAAATAGGATTGGGGGTGTAGCTCAGAGATAGAATGCCCCTGGGCTCAATCGCCAGTACTGCAGAGAGAGAAAGAAGAAAGAAAGAAAGAAAGAAAGAAAGAAAGAAAGAAAGAAAGAA
>PVJS01051190.1:0-14062 GCA_004027185.1 Glis glis | reverse complement strand
CCTTCCCATTTTCAGCACAGTAGTTGACTTTGATATCTTTGTGTAAGTCCATCCTGTGCACCAGTTTGTTTCCCTCTCCTTCCCGCCCATCTCCCCCAGTTAGTTCGCCTTCTTCGCTCATCTGAGGTTTTCTCTCTTTGTCTGGAGTCCCTCCTGTGTGGGGTCGTGGCTCATCCTCGCGTGACCTCAGTACTGGGGTACTCTGGGGCGGGGCCAGGGGCTCGCCCGCCCCGCGTCCCTAGCGCCAGGGGTCTCTGGGAACGGGGCCGAGGGCTCGCCTGCCCTGTGCCTTTTGAGAAATCTGACTTGCTTCCTACATTCTATAACAGTTTCAGAGACAAATTCGGTTCATGAAGTTATCATCCAAGAGCACTGGCAGGGGATGAGCTTTAGCTAACTGCTGCCCTCGCCCTCCTCCTGACCGCCAGCACCTTGCTGCTCTCCTGTCTCCCCTCTCCTCTCCAGCCCCTCCTGGTTATGGATATTTTCCTTCTCATGTGCAAGGACATGGCCGCATCGACTCGCACTTCTTCATTAGATTTGCACTTGACCTGGACTGACATCCTTCTCAGTTGGCTGAAGATTTGTTGAGGATTCAGCTTCCTGGATTGTGGCATATTATCCTGTGTCCCTTAGGCAGGTGACAGGCCAGGAAGCACCTGGGAAATGCCAGTGCACCAAGGTGACCACACCTTCACTCTGTCAGTGGGTGCAGCGGCTACCTGCTGTTCCTCTGTCTCTTTTCCAGTTAGATGATCTGGAGTGTCCTTGAAAACTAAAACCAGAAGCATTTTATGAAGCCAAACTGAGCGTAGGATGCAAGGCAAGACAAGGGACTTTGAATGCATTTTCCAACTCTGACGTCTCAGGATCATTAGTCTTGCTCCGTATACCAGGCTCTCATTCTTTGGCGAACAGGTTGACCTCGTGTTTCCATCCTTTCCCCCATTTGTGGTTTCTTTCTCTATAGTGGTCCCTGAGCTGTGGCATCGCTCAGAGGAAAGAAAAGAGCCTTTGGAATTAGATATACCTGACTTTGCATCTCAACTTTTCTATTTATTGACTCAGTGATTTTACTGAGAACATATTAAGTTCCTGAGCTTCTATGTCTGCACCTGTAAGACAGGGACTATACATTCTGCATTATGTGCTGGTGGTGAGGATTAAAGGAAATAATGCTGCAGAGGCATAGTTTCTTGCTTCTCGTGGACAGCAGCAAGTGTTAGCATCTCTCTCCACCCAACTTGTGGAAAGCCACTTAGAGCTTTGTCCCCATGCTGGATTCCATTGGAACCTTGTGTCCAGAATCTAGGGGCAGGCCTTGTCCATAACATCACTAAGTTGCAGCCAGTTAAGGAAGAGAGAAGCTGTTATCAGGCTTTGATTTCAATAGGGGCTTTGACCAGAACTCCCTCCCCAGCCTGGCCATTTGGAAGGTCTGCTCTGTCATATCCAACTTTAGGATGTACCACTCTCCGGGTTCCCTGACTCCATCCTTTGTCCCCTGAGTCACTGACTAAAAAATAACGCCCTCCCAGCAGCTGCTTCCCTTCAAACCAGCATAACCAAGGCCCAGAGGAGGGGGTCAGTTGGTTTGGGACAGATGTCCTGGCCTGGGACTCAGTAAGACAGTTACGTTTTAAGCACATTCCCACTGGGGCTTTCTTCCTTGTCTTACAGAGCACGTGTCCATCCGGTCATCCATTCATTCAACAAATATTTATGGAGCATGTGTTATGTGGCATGTGTCAGGTGCTGCTGGGTGCTAGGGATACAGAACAGAACAAGACCAAGTTCCTGTTCTCAGGGAGCTGCATGCTAGAAGGGTCAGGGATCATCAGCAAGGAGCAGGCATGTATATATTACCCCAGGCAGTATTCAGGGCTATGGAAAAATATAAAGTAGACAAAAATCAGCGAATAAAACCAAGCCAGAGAGCTAGGGAGTTGGGTGAAAGGGCATTGCTGGGCTATGTAGGGGCCCTGGGCAGGCCTCCCAGATCAGGCGTTATTTGAGCAGGATTAAGAAAACGAGGGAAAGAAGCCAGAAGGAATCACTGGAACAAAGGTTCTGTGGGGAAATGTGCTTGGCCTTTATGAAACCGAAAGTAGCCAAAGCGATTAGAGAAGGAACAAGAAGGCAGTGGAAGGAAGTCAGGTAGAAAGGCCTGGGCAGATGGCTCAGGGCCTTGAAGGCCACTGTAAGAAAGGTGTGTATGTTCTGGGTGGCTTTTCCAGAGATTCTTTTACCTTTCTTCTCTCCTGCCCAGTCTCAAAGGCCTCATCTCTAAAGCTTCCCAAAGTGCACAAGTGTTCTTTCCCATAGAATTTTGGTGATTCATTCACAGACCGTCATTGGGCCCTGGCTATCGAGATTCTGGGGATGAATGAGTCTTGGTCCAGTCCTTAGGAGCTAACCTGGTGCTTGCTCAAGGCTTCTTGGAGAAGTCCATCAATAAATTAGGTCAAAGCCAACAGTTGTCCTAATTTGATCATCGTAGAACCAATTTGCTGGAGTCGGAATTTTCCCCTGGAATCTCCCACAGGTCATTTCTACCAGTTCTTTTAGAATTCACTTACATAAGAGATGGTTGCTAAGTCTTGCCTTCAGGCTAGTTGGAAGATTCATTCATTCAGCAAATTTTGGGGGCACTTCTTACATACCAGCGCCTGTGCTGAGCCCTAGGGATAAATGATGAAAAGAATTAGCCCTTGCCCTTGAGTTGACTATGGTTTTGGTGGGTGATATGCCAGTGACCAGACAACCCACACTTTGCAGTGTGCACTGTTGCTTGCTGTGGCTGTGAGATGGGACGTGGAGCTGGTCTGAGAGACCGAGGGGCTCCCAAGGAGGAAGCTTGAGGTGTCAACAAGAGACCTTGCAGGCCAGGTCAAGTGGTTCCAGTCTGTTCTGAGGACAGCACAGAGCCATTAATAGCTGTTAAGCAAAAGTTAAGGGAATGACAAGATTGGAGTTTTAGAAAACAAAGGGTATGATTTGATTTGACCCCTAGTTCCTATAAATGCTTTCTCTGCACCTCCTTCTTGAAATCTTATGCAGTCCTGGTCCCCTTAGCCATAAAGTGCTCCACACCTGTCTGCTCAACGAGGTGGCTGTTGATAGTGGACAGTGACCACGGAGTGCCCAGTGAGTGGTGAAGGTGCCTATGGTCCATGTTCTGTCTTGCTGTGTAGGTAGCTGAGGAATGGTTCGACCATAAGCCTTGCTGTCAATAGGAGAAAAACACTGGCAAATGCCTGTAATATTCTCACAAAATGATGGAATTAGGTCCTCTACATTTTCTTCTAGTCCGAAAATAAAAGGGTAATTTCTACCTCTTAACCTTCTCTCCATTGAATACTAAAATAGGAGTTTTTTTTTTCACTAGAAAGCACTCATTCATTAAACAGAAAATCCCTAAGTACCTATCACGTGCCAGATACCGTGCTGAGCCTGGGAACATCAAGACAGATCAGACCTTGAGGCCAGGTCCCCAAGGAGTTCATAATCATGTGACAGGCAGAGGAACCAGCAGTCAGAGGAGCACTGGCATGAACTAAGCGATGTGGACACTGGTGGCGGGGCCGTGCTTTCTGCCCAGGGATGTCAGGGAAGGCTTCAAGAGGGGTCACATGAGCTGGGTATTGAAGGATGAGTAAGAGTTGGGAGCTGGAAGAGAGATACTCTAATACAAAGCCATACGCTATAAATAGGGGCCAACACTCAATTCTCTGTGATGGTGGCAAGGAGGAAATAGCCAGAGAGCTCATCATGCACAGATAATGCCTCAACTCTGCTTTTTAAAAATCCATTAGTAGCCACCCCCTCATCCTCCCACCCTGTTCCCAACAGCAACCAAAAAGAAGCCAATTGAGTAATTTGAGTTGATCTCTTTTCTGACCCCATGGAGGTGTTAGTGAGCAGAGCAAGATAAGGGGGACCACTAGGAGAAATAGAAAGAGGAGGAGGAGGAATCCATCTTCATCTTCCAGAAACACTGATTAACAACATAGGTCTCCCTGGTGTTGAATGTGGCTTTACAGAGAGCCGAGTCGGCTTCCGCTGAATGAAAACTATATCTGTCCTTCTACCGTCCCCTTGGCTGGGGTGGAACACACACACACACACACACACACACACACACACACACACACACACACCACACACATAGATGTCTGGGTGCATGTACATGTGTAGACACATGTACACGCATACATGTGAATATAGTACAGAACACTTGTTCTAGAACCTGGCACAGAGCCTGGTGCAGTCAACTTTCCATCACCCTTGCTGGCTGCTCAACTAGAACTCCCAAATGCAAAAATGGGCAGAGCAGTGGTGTTCTGCGGTGGAGACAGGGAGGCTGTGTCTGGAAGCCCTCTGAATGCAAACATCTTGCCCTGCAGGCATCTGCTCCCATGCTTCCAGGGACAGGGAACTCCCTACCTTATAGGGAAGCTGGCTCTAGGTCCAGGGACCTTGCACTTTCCCTCCTTCTAGAGTCCTCTCTGAGCCCTCCTTCTAGAAGCCTCCCCTTTCCTTCTCCTCTTGGAGGTCCAGTTGCCCTCACCACAGCTGGGCACCACCGGGCCCCTCGCTGTTGGGAGTCTGTCTGTTGCTTCTGTTGGGCTGGACTGGGGAAAGACAAGTGGTCTGGGATTCTCCTCTTCTCCTTCTAAGGAAAGACCTTGACTGGAACTTTCTCTGACCCCCTTTCATACCCAGAGGAAGTGAGCATTTCCTTTCATATAAGGTGAAGTTCAAAAAGATTTTTGAAAAAGAAGAAGAGAAGATGCTGGAAAGAGAAAGGGCACCTCTCTCCTCTGGGCAGCACCCTCCCGCTCTGGTTTCCCCACTAGCATACTCCCCTCCTGGTCCTCGCTGCTGTAGGCCTTTATCCCCTCAGGAAGGGAGGCAGGAAGGGAGGAGAAAAGGAGAAAGACAGGAAGAAAATGAGGATCTCTGGACGCCCCGGAGGAGATGCAGCTCCTTTCTTTCAGGCCTCTGGCTCCCTTCCATCTCTCAATTCGTTCCTCCTGTGGATTGGAAACTGGGAGAACAAGTTGGTGAGTCCTCAGGCTGATGGCTGAGCCCTGAGGGTGAGCCTGCCTTTCATCCTGGGATGGAGACCCCACCTGACCTGGAAAGCAGGAAGGAATCCAAGGGTTGGGACTGGGTGCAAACCAGCAGGGTAGTTTTGCAGAATTATTACAGCTGAAAGCAGCTTGGTGGGCATTTCCTCTAAGGACCTGGCCTCGCCATTGGTGCCTCTCACCGTACCCCCTTGTGAGCATGTCATCTCTTTCTCTTCTCCGAGCCTAGATCCCTGACTATGCGGCTAATCAAAGAAGAAGGGAATGGCAATCTATCTACTGTCTGCCATGGCCATAACGTGGGATGTGAGAAGCCTGGAGATTTGATGACATTTGCAGAGGCAGCATATGTACCTAGTCATCAGGAATCCCACATAACAACTACTGTGCATCTTAGTGGATCAGGTGAAATTGGTCTAAACAGTGGCTGTTATATAATTCTTGCAGCGTCATCATTAGGAGCACAGACTCTGGAACCAGACTGCCTGGGTTTGAATCCTTCTCTGCCCTTCGGCATATTCTTGAACCTCTTCATCTGACAGTTTCCTTGTTGGTAAAATGAGAAAACAATTAGTACTTGCCTATTATGCTTTGGATAGAGAATATTCCCCAGAAAAGCTCCTGTGTTGGCAATGCAGAAGTGTTCAGAGGTGAAATAATTTAATTAGGGCATGCACCTCATCATTGGATAATTCCACTGATAGGTTAATAATTCGAATGGATTTACTGGGTGGTAACTGTAGGCAGGTAGGTTGTGGCTGGAGGAGGTAGGTCACTGGAGGCGTGGCCTTGGGGACTGTATCTGTCCTGGTTCCTTTCCTCCTCCCCCTCTCTCTCCTCCCTGGCAGCCATGAGCTGAGCCACTTTCCTCTGCCACACCCTCCCGCCATGTTGTTCTGCCTTGGAGCCAGCTGACCATAGACTAAACCTCTGAAACCCTGAGCCAAATAAACTTTTCCTCCTCTAAGTTGTTCTTGTCAGGTGTTTTGGTCACAGCACCACCTCATGAGTTGCTGTGATAATCGAATGTGTTAACATACGTAAGCACTTAGAGGGTACTTGGCGCATGAAAGGGACTCAACTATAGTTAACTATTTGTATTTTGACCTCTAGCCTCAGGCTGGTAGAATGTTCTGTGAGAATGAGCTTCCTGGGCAAGGCGTGGCTCAGTCTCTGAGTTCCTGTTCACTCAGGCAGCTCCTGGATGCAGCATGTGTCCTAGATGATGGGCTTGCAAAGCTGCAGTCAGCCATAGTGATGCACGCCGTCAGCCACCACAAGCATGTGACTCTGTGCCATTAGATCAGCCAACGTCAGGAGACCAGATAGGAGGAAAAATTGTTCTGTTTGATTTTTGGTGCTGGCAGGGGCAGTACGTTCTGCTCAAAGCCTTTTCAGAGTAAATGCCTGCAGGCTCCTGGTGCAAATCCCTCCTCTTCGCTAAGCTCTGGAGTCAGAGGAGGAAAAGGATTTAGGATGTGCAAGTGGAGAGTCCTACTGTGAGGGACAGAGCCAGCCTCAAGGCTGCTCCCGGGCTGAGTGAGCACAGGCCTCCTCTGTGCACGGCCCGAGCCCGGCTGGCCCAGTCCCCTTGAAGGCCCGACAAAGGCTCGCTTGTTCTCCCCTGACATCAGACCTCACCCTCAGGATTTCTCTGTCCTTCTGGGGCAAGATCTCACACAGTGATAATAGAGCGAAAGGGAAGAGATGAATCAAGCGTAGACAGCTCAGCGTCGCCATGCCAACGCATGGAAGATGGCGCCGGCCGCGGGCGCTTCTGCACCAGTTCACACCCAGGCCAAGCCCAAGGTGCTGAACTGCTGTGTTAGTTCAGAGAGGCGCTAGCTGCCTGGTCAGTGAGCAGAAAAATATTAGGGTCAGAATACTTAATGGCTGCACACAATGGGTTGATTCTTTTCTGCCTTTTTTTTTTAAGTATGCAAGTATTACATTTAACCACCTGGATTTTCTATTATAACAAAGATTTATATGGAGAGTTTGACTTGGAAATTTCATAAAAGCTTACTGTTCGGAGGGATATGAGATCATCTGGTAGTGTTTGTCTGCTGCTTTTTTCTAGGAAGTAAACTGAGGCAGGGAGAGTGGGAAGCAGTGCTCCTAATAGAAGGGGTAAAAACTTGATAGCCATATGGTCCCAGGCTCAGGGGCTGAGATACCATATATAAAGACTTATCACAAGTCCCGGCCTAAAGTGGGTTTCGACAAATCCTATCCCTGGGTGCATTTTCACATGCACCACATAGGATCAATACATGAACCCATTTATAAGACAAATACATGGTAAACCATTAGGAAGGAAGTTCCTGGTTCTGTGGCCAATCTATTTTGTTTTATATTTTTTAATTTTTTGGTACTGGGGATTAAACCCAGAGGCACTCTACCTCCCAGTCACACAGCCCTATTTTATTTTTTATTTTGAAACAGGGTCTCCCCAAGTTGCTGAGGGTCTCATTGTGGTCAATTCTAAAACAACCGCGTACTTGGGAGACCCGGGATGAAAAGGGAATTTGACATGGGAACTTCAAATCCGCAGTCCAGTGCGGTGGTTCCCAAACTTGAAGCCCTTGGGGACAGAGGTGGGGCTTGCAATTCTGCATTTCTAACAAGCATCTGAGTGGATGCTGATGCTGCCTGCCCCTGGACCTTGCACAGAGCAGCAGGAGCCTAGAAAGTGCAAGGAAAGAAAGCCACTTTCTATATCATGGTGGAAATAAGGAAATTTCAGGAAATTTGCTGCTGGAGCCCTTTTGTGGATGAGAATGACTGGTGCCCATGCAAAGCTTTGTATAGCCGGGCGTGGTGGCCCACACTTGTAATCCCAGTACTTTGGGAGGCGGAGACCGGAGGATCCGGGTTCGCGGCCAGCCTCAGCTCTCTCTCTTTCTCTCTTCCTGTCTCTCTCTCTCTACTTAGTGAGGCCCTCCACAACTTCATGAGACCCGGTTTCAAAATAAAGTATAAAAAATAGGGCCAGGGGCGTAGCGCAGAGGTAGAACGCCCCTGAATTCAATCCCCGGTACTACAAAAAAATAAAAATAAAAAATAAATAAATAAATAAATAAATAAATAAAGCTTTGTATAGTCTGTGTACCGGAGATGCACAGAGGGGCAGAGTCTTAAAGGAGTTTCAGAATCCCCTCCGCCTTATCTGCAAAACTACTTTGCAGAGGGAACTAGGGGATTAGAAAGAGCCAGCAAAGAGCTCAGCGTGGAGCAGGCTATCAGGAAAAGGCGCTGGAAAGACGGATGTGCACCTCGCCGAGGCCCTGTGGCAGGGAAGTGGCAGGTGAGCCGTGTCTGCACTCTCCCTCCGCGGTGCGTTTTCCACTGTCCACTGAGCACCAGTGACCGGAGGTGGTTTTACTGAGCTGCTGAGCTGGGCTCTCAGATGAAATGAGCTCACGGGCAGCTCCGGAACTGGCATGACAACTTGCTATCTTCGAGTGGAATTAAGCAATAGCCCAAAGAACACTTGATCTGTCTGTGCGGCCTGCAAGCCCGGCAGAGGATGAAGGGCCAAGCTTTGGAAAATAAGAGTCCTGTGTGGCCCCAGACTACAGGGGATCGTTGAAGTCAGGATGGAGCACGGCTGCGCCGTGAGCAGCAGGGCTGGGCCTGAACAGAAGTTCGGAGATAAACTTTGTGAGTTTGTTTGCTTGGTTTAATTGTGATCTTGGTTTATTAATCTAAACAGGGAAGTTCCACTGGGACTTTGCTGCCTTTTCTTGTGTATTGCTAGTTTCCTGCAGAGCATCCTCTGTGGACGCTGCTCCTGCTTCTGTCTGCCTGTGTCTATAAGTGCAGGCTTGGGGGTACGGGTCACAAACTGAGGACCTCTTAAATGGAGGTTTCACTAAAGTGAACTGCAGACACTTATTTTTATAAACTTGTAGCCGAGCGTGGTGGCACACTCTTGTAATCCCAGTACTTGGGAGGCTGAGACCGATGGATCTGGGTTCGCAGCCAGCCTCAGCTACTTAGGCCCTCTGCAACTTAGTGAGACCCTGTTTCAAAATAAAGAATAAAAAATAGGGCTGGGGGTGTAGCACGGAGGTAGAATGCCCCTGGGTTCAATCCCTAATACCACAAAAATAAATAAATAAATAAATAAATAAATAAATACACTTATAATGGGGTTTCAACCTTGTATTTGATTTTTTGTTTTTTGTGGTACTGGGGATTGAACCCAGGGTCATTCTACCTCTGAGCTACACCCCTAGCCCTGTTTTTTATTCTTTTTTTTTTTTAAACAGGGTCTCACTAAGTTGCAGAGGGCCTCACTAAGTAGCTGAGGCTGACCGCGAACCTGCGATCCTCCTGTCTCAGCCTCCCACGTACTGGGTTTACAAGTGTGTGCCACCACACCCGGCCCCATTTCATTTTTTATTTGGAAACAGGGTCTCACTAAGTGGTTGAGGCTGGCCGTGAACCTGCGATCCTCCTGTCTCAGCCTCCCAAAGCCTAGGATGACAGGCGTGCACCACCACGCCTGGCTTCTACCTTTCTTTACGTTTTGCAACTGGAGTCATAGATTCGGCCACATGACGGATGTTTTTCGTGGTGGAAAACATGACTTAAGAAATTAGTTGAAGGACTGCGCCGGGCGTGGTGGCGCACGCTTGTAATCCCAATACTTTGGGAGGCGGAGACCGGAGGATCCGGGTTCGCGGCCAGCCTCAGCTCTCTCTCTCTCTCTCTCTCTCTCTCTCTCTCTGTTTCCCTGTCTCTCTCTCTCTCTCTCCCTCCTTAGTGAGGCCCTCCGCAACTTCGTGAGACCCGGTTTCAAAATAAAGTATAAAAAATAGGGCTGAGGGTGTAGCGCGGAGGTAGAACGCCCCTGCGTTCAATCCCCGGTACCGCAAATAAATAAATAAATAAATAAATTAGTTGAAGGACTGGAGGGGATAATGACTAAGCCAAATGGCTGGATCTACTAATTTTTCCTTCTCAGATGTATTGACTCCATTTCTGGCACACTGGGAAGAACGATATTTTTGACATGACCTAGAAGCCAGGCTTGCATATCTACATTAAGGAAATGGTACTACAACTGTGAATTCAAACACTTTTTACTCCGAAGAGGAATATTGGTTAGAAAACATTCGGGATGTTGTGAAATGGATCCCTCTGCTTAGACCTTCTTTGCACACTTTTGCTTTCGCACTAAGAATCTACCTGACTAGGTCTGGGTTTGTCATGTGAGATGATATCGCCCCTCAGTGGATAAAGTCCCTAACTGCAAGCACATATGTTGAAGCCCTCCATCTTAGCAGAAAAACACACTGCAGTGAATTAAACTAAACAACCTACCTGTATTTGAGGGTTATGGCGAGAATTAAATGAGATACTTTTATGCAGCACTTAACGCGGCATGGAGAGCAAGATCGGCCCCCAGTGGATGGTTATCTGATCATGGGCATTTGATTCAGATGGAGGCCTGGGTGGAAACAAGGGCGTCATCTTTTGCATCTCCCGGGTTTCAGTATCAGGGCCCTCCCTCCATGTCGGCTTCGATGAGTGTTAGGAAAGGTTTCTGAAGAGGATGAGTCCTCACCTGTGACAGGCCCCTCACCACTGCCCACCTGTCCTCGAGTGGAAGGCAGTAAGTACCACTTCTGAAAACGCACTTGGGTCTCTCAGCCTTACGCAGTCTCACTGTGCAGGAATTTTGACTTACATGAGCATCCGTAGAACTTGAATCTACTTGCGCTTGGTGAGGAGACATTGCTCTTCTGCCACACCCATCTGTGGCTGACATTGGGCTTCTCACAGCCTCCCCGGGGTCAGAGGCCAGAGCCCACCCTGAGATAGGTTCCCAGACTTTTCTTCATGAAAATGAGTCTCCGGCCAGCCGTCTCATCCTAGTGGTGGGAGGCCGACCCTTCTCCATGCTGCTCTGTCTGTCTGTGTGTCTTTGAGAACACACTTTGAGACTCAAGTTTTCTTTCCTTTTAACTTTCAAGCAGAGCGTGGGATCCCTGACTGCTTCATAGTATGCCTGACACTAGCTATACATTTATGAAAAGAGTTGTGAACATGATAAAACAAGCCTCTTCCTCCTCTCCCTCTCTTTCTCCCTCTCTTCCTTTTCTGTTTCCTTCTGTCCTTTGATCCTTATTTCCTTTCTCCTTCTTTCCTTCCTTCTTTCCTTTCTTCCTTCCTTCTCTCATTACTCCTGCCCTTTCACTCTTTCCCTCACCAGCTTCCCTCCCTCCCCTCTCCCTCCGTCCTCCCTCCTTCCCTTCTTTCCTTCCTCCTTTCTCTCTTTCTCAGTGATTGGCTGGAAGGATCTCACACAGGAGGGGTCCAACTATGGCATTCACACCATTCCTCCTCCACTCATTCTTTCACTTCTCCGGAAAACATTCCTTGGATGGCTCCCTGTAGATGCAAACATAAGTCCCCGGTCCTGTCCCTCTGGGGGGGGGGTGTTCAGCTTCTTGAAGGAGAGGCAGGCAGACAGCAGGAGTGACAGGGGACGTGGGCATGTGCTATGATAGAGACTGTGGGGCTGTCTAGAGAAGACAGAGAGCAAAATTGGGTCAGCCATCATGGCCTGGCAGAGAACTGCCATCAGAGCAGGTTTAAAAGTCATACGGGGCCAATACTTGGGAGGCTAAGACAGAAGAATTACAGGTTTGAGGCCAGCCTCAGCAACTTAGCATGGCCCTCAGCAACTTAGCAAATGTTCTTTCAAAATAAAGAGGGCTGGGGGTGTAGCTCAGAGGTAGAATGCCCCAGGGGGTTCAATTCCCAGTAACACCACACACACACACACACACACACACACACACACACACACACACACACAAAGAAGTCATATGGGAAAACTGGTCCAGCCACTTCATCCTAACCAGAAGAGTGGAATCTGCCAACAGGTCTCAGAACTGAGCCTGTGACAGATGTCACTCCAAATATTCCCCAGACTCCCATCTCTACCTGCCCCACCCAGTGTGAGTGACCCCCGCAGAGCCGAGGGGGAAGCCCCCGGCCTTCCTTCTCCAAAGCTTATTAGCACCATGGATGGCAGATGTTCACGGAGACTTTCCCCTCTCCTCCATCTGACTCCACAGCCCCCTGCAAGAAGCCTTTCAAGATTATTCCAGCCAGGTGCATTGCCTCCTCCTCTGCACCGTCTTTCCCAGACACTCTGCCTTTACCCAGACAGCAGGACTCACTGAGCCTCCCCGTTGCAGGTGTCTCTGACCATGGCTGCTTGCTCTTACTGGCGCGTGCTTCTAGACCACAGGGACCATGTTTTATTAGCTCTCATCTCTGCAAAGAGCAACTGTGCACACATTTATTCCTTTGGCTAGCCACCAACTTCCTATACTGTATCAGGAATTACATTAAGAATGGAGGATGGAACTATAATTAAGGCCTTCCCTCAATGCATGCATGAATAATGTTATATTTTTATATGATACTGGGGCTGTAAGAAGGAGGAGGTCAGTCCTTCCTTGGGGACAAGTGTCTAGGGCAAGGAGGAGTTTTGCACTTGGGTAGAGATGAGGGATCAGGTGGATTAAATTAACTGAAGTGAAATCTGGGTAGGTGGATAACAGAACAGAGCCTGTTCTTATAATCTAGAAATTTCAGAAAAGTTTTAAACTTTTTTCTAACTAGATTGTGCCATTGCAAGTAGACTTCCCAAACCTTGGGATCTTCATTAATAGCACTGTTCAGTCATCTCATGGAATTTTTTGAAAGCCAATGGACATAACTTTGGTACTTGTAAGCCTCCCTCAAGCTAGTACATTCATATTACCATTTTACTCTTATTATAATTTCAGTGAGACCTAATTTAAGATCCTGGGCTGGGAATGTGGCAGGTCCTCATTTGCTTCGAAACCCCAAAGGGTAAGAGCCCAAAGTAGACAGCTCTCATCTTAGACCTTTGGGCCATACAGTAAACCAGGCTGTCGAGATATTGGGTCCTGCTTTGTTGAATATATGTAGTTAGGATCTGTACCTATGTAATTAGGATATCTAATATATGTAGTTAGAATCTTGGCACCTTCCATTCGATGCCCAGAGCATACAAAAGGATGTGAGCGTGACTTCTCTTTAGTAGCTTATCCATTCCACATGGTTTCTGAATTACCACGTCTTCATGGATAAACTAGAGTACTCTATGATCATAATATGGCCAATTTTGACACAGTGTGGTACCCTCAAAGTGCTGTCCTCCATCACCACTGTCTTTTCAATAGACCTTGAAATCCATAGGCTTCAAGGAACAAACCCTCAGATGCTTTGAGCTCAGCTGCTTTGAGGAAGTGCTGTTGATGTGTAGTTCTGTTTCTTAAATCCACGTGGTGTCTCATTTCTCATTAACTTAGTTCCTGGCTCGGCCTGAATACAGATTTGGGGAGTGTGGACATTCTCATTGATAAAACCCTGGGTTGCTGGAACAGGGAGGAGATTCCTTGATCAGCTAGCCCAGTGCTGCTGAGCTGTAGACGATAAGGATGAGACAGACTCGGGGCAGGGGAGTGACCTTCCCCAAGGTCCCCTAGCAAACAAGTGGCGGAGACGAGATTCCAGCGTAGAGCCTGTGACTCTGCACCCGGTGGTGCTACAGCCACTGGGATCTTCCGAGTCCCTCAGGCCAGAGCCACACAGTCACCTTTTCTGATCTGCCTAAGGGAACAAGCCACATCTCCATTCAAGAGGGTCCCTGCTCTTTAGTATTGGCTAGAAAGTTCCTATGTAATTAATCCTGAGCCAGTTTTCCTGATCTTCTCTTCCTTCACTGTCCCCAGAACACACCCTCTATTTATGGTGTGATACTGTCTCTCGTGAGGACCAGACTCACGGGCTGAGCAACTACCTTCCCCTGGAATGACTGCTTCTCTCTCATTGTTGTCCAGATGAACTAACCTTCCTTCCTTCCTTCCTTCCTTCCTTCCTTCCTTCCTTCCTTCCTCCCTCCCTCCCTCCCTCCC
>PVJS01051189.1:0-14060 GCA_004027185.1 Glis glis | reverse complement strand
GCTGAGGGGGCAGAGCCAGGGTGACTGGTGAGGGGTGAAGGGGTGGAGTCAGGGTGACTGGTGAAGGAGCTGAGTCAGGGTGACCCAGGGGCTGAGCGGGTGGAGTCAGGGTCAGAGCTGAGCCTTTAACTTAGGAGGAGAGGGAGACACTGAGGACTGAGGAGGCGAGGGAGGGTTATGGGTCTGGTCTGGTCTGGGAAATAGGAAGTAGGTCTTCGTCCGCCAGCACTCTCTCAGCCTGGCAGGCTCCCGAGGGCTGACTGCCTGCCTTGGCCTCCTGCCCAGCAATCTCTGACCCACTGCCGCTCACTGCGTCACTCACAGCGGGTGACAAAGGGAGATAAACAGAAGGGTGCCTTTGGACATGCCATTTCCCGTGCTTGGCATGCCGGCTTCCTCCACCCATGCTTCACCTGTAACTCCTCGTCATCTTCCAGGCCCAGCCCCGATGTGACCCAGGCAGAAGGAACCGGCTTTTCCTTCAAGGTGCACGGCACACAAATGCATTACAACACAGCACATGTCACACCGCAGGACAGCTGCTCCGAAGTCCTTCTGCCTTGCCACAGACTGGATCATGGGAGAGGTTGAAGCCAACTTCTGTTTCACCAACCTTTAGCACAGTGCCTGATGCAAGTCCCTGTACTCAGGAAGCAACATAAGCAAATGAGGAGAGAGCTCACAGAAGGAAGGACAAAGACAGCCAGGGAGGTCTGCGAGATGGGCCCAGCGGGGACATGGAGGTGACTGGGAACAAAAGGTCACGTGACTTTTGTGTGTCTCTGCTTAGATATATGTATGCTGAGCATTGTTGGAAGCTTTGAACTTCCTCAATCCCAAACACTTGAGGGGCTCCTCTCTGAATAAAAAAAGAAAAGAGAGAAAGAAAGACAATTGGCAGCCCATTAGAAATTATTCTCTGGATTTAGTCAGCATTTTGCAGAGCAGTCTCACCTTTAAAAGCCATAAGCAACTAGACTAAGACTAGAACTGACCAATGAACTGGGGAGTCACCACCACTCTTGATCTGAGAATACAAATCAAAAGAGAAGCTGAGAAATCCTACAGATCTGTTAATGCCAAAGTCATTGGTGTCACCATAGAAAGAGGTGAAATTTTTGCAGACCTGGAGTTGGAAGCCCAGTTCAAGGTGGGGTTGGGCACTCCCAGGACAGGGGTAGTGGGTCAGACAGTCTGGCTTTGTGGCCTGGTCTGTTCTGATGGGTTTATGTCCTATCATCGAGAGTGATAATATTTTCAGTATCATTTCTGCCCACAGCCCCTCAGCAGAAGGATTTATCACAATGATGTCCTAATCCAGAGAAAAGGCTTCTGTAGCCCAGAAAGGAAAGGGACTGGAGCCCCACAGGGAAGTTACTAGAACAGCCAGGAAGGGAAGCCTTCTGTTGGAAGCAAAGATTCCTGATATGAGACTTTCAGTATTAAACCAAAAGAGCATCGGATAGACCAGGATCAATGGTCAGCCTAGTTGGAACTTCAGAATCATTGCCCAACTCCTGTTTATAAAATATTATCCCAGGGAGTCCAAGTTCACACAGAAGCCGATAGAAGGGATGTGACAGAGCCCAGGTCTCCATTCCACCCTGCAGGGACCTTTCCCTTGGTGATGTTTCCTCTGAGCGTCCTCAGGATGTGTGCCTTCTTTATTTCCATCACTCCTTCTACTTTCTGTACCATCCCAAGCAGAGGATTTTCCAACAGCTGGTTGGTTGTTAGACAGGAGGGATGCCAACGCCCCCCACTCTCCTGTTTCCATGCATGGGAGAGGAATCGAGTGAGGAGATCCCTAAAGGAGCCCTCATTTGCACACAGTCCTTCATGCTGCCAAGGCAGGCAGTGCCTCCAGCTCTCCTGACTGTGCCCTCTGGCAACCTCTGGAGTCTGTTTAAATAAAGGAATGCTCTCACCTCAAGCTTGAACCAGCAACACTGCTTCTCTCTCTCCCTCTTGGGCTCCAATAGACACAGCAAAGCCCCAAAGGGAATAAAGTCTTCTTCCCGTGGCCTCTTAGCGTGACTGGGTGAGAGGAGACAGCAAATACTCAAGAGGAAGAACTCAGGGACAGATGGTGCAGAGCCTTGGCATCCACCTGCAGACGGCACCTCAGCTTCCTCTCCTCTCATTCCTTAGAGGACTAAGTGGTTAAGTCAGCCAGTGATTCCCCGCCAGGCCTGCTGGGATCAGTGGTCTGAGAGCACAAGGCCCCAGGGCAAGGTGGCCCCAAGTGTGTGGAAAGGCATGCTTCCCAGAGATAAGATCGGGGAAAGGGGTGCATAGCTACACCTCCACATATTTTCAAAACAAGAGCACAGAAAACGAGCAGCCTTTTCTCCTGCCTCTCCTAAGCCCCGGGCTGTCTGTTTGCCAATGTTTTCTCTTCTCTTACCTGAATCTGTTCAGGAATGCCACATTCCAGCCTTTCCGGGATGACCACCTGTCACAGTGGCAGCCATTGTAACACCTCATGTGGTGGGACATGGCATCTCTGAAGGAACCAGGCAGGAGTGCCAGCTGTTAGACAGCAAAGCCTGCCTGGTGCTGCCTCATCGTGGGACGACAGGGCACAGGCCAGGAATGATGCACCTCAGAATCTGGACAGACTGCGCAGTTTACTGTCCAGCTGGGTAAAGGATAAGAACGGAGCAGTAAGACTGCAATAATAACGACGCTGCTTTCATCGCTTCTCAATTTATAAAGTCCTTTCATAGTCATGCTCTACCCTTGTGAGGAAAGCAAGGCTGGTCAAGTTCACAGAGTGGGAACGCCAAAGGTCATGCTCTTGGTACAGGCAAGCGGGATCGAACCTGAGTCTCTAGCCGAAGGTACTTCAGGGCACAGTGTCTGCTCCATCCCTCCTTCAGAAGGGGACGTGCTGGTTAATCCATCGGTGGACTAGCAAACTCGCAGGGGCTTCTCTGAAAGGCTAAGGTCAAGGTACAACACAGAGCGTTCAATGGCATAGATCTGGGAGTTGAGCAGACCATCAGTGACTTGACCGAGTGATGTGCTTAAACTCTCAGACCCTCAGTGGAAGCAACAATACTACACAGTAGACTTTTAAATGAGTACTGAATAAAATAAGGTCTGGGGACAACAGAGTGTAGGGGCTGACAGCCACAGCTTTAAGTCAGCAAGTCTGGACGGAAGCCCCAGGTTTGCCTCTTGCAGTTCTGTGACATTGGAAAAGTCACAACACCCTCTGAGTTTCAGTTTCCTCGTCCGCAAAATGGAGATAAAATGCGTACCTGCTTCACAGGACTGTGAGGATGAAGTGATCATATATGGGGAATAGGTTGGCACGCTGCCTGGCACAAAACAGGCCCTTGATAAATGTTTGCTGAGGGGTGAGCTGAAGTGACGGCCGAGGCAGGGGGAGGTGAGAAAGGCTGCCTGGCTCCAGAGCTGGGGCGCTTCACTTTTAGGAAATGCTGGTTTCCAAACACACCAAGCACCAAGCACCAAACAATTGGGACGAGAGAGGCATTCTTGAAATAGCTGGGTGATTATTCTTGAAGCCTTTTCCGATCCTCAAGCATCCATGCCACTATTTTCTTGGATGCATCCCAAAGGCCTCTGAAGAAGAGGAACTGGGGAAGGGAATGGCGCCTCCACACCAGAGCTACGCCTCCGTAGGAGAGCAGGAGTGGGCTAGGAAAAAAAGGGGGGGGTGGATCTGGCCCTGTTCTACCCTGTTCTACAACTGAGGTGAAAATTTTCTGTTTCCAGGGCTTAGAGTCAAGGTGTCCCAGCACAGGCAGAGACCATAGAGAGGCGCTGCCTTATGAGAACACTGAGGCCCAGAGAGAGGAAGCGACTTGACCAAAACGGCACAGCCAACTGGTGGCAAAATTAGAACCGGAGCCCAAGTGTCCTGTCTTCCAGCCCCAGGCTCCCAGCCACCACCCCTAGTTACACGGCTTTCAAAATGATTAGCCACCCCCGGGCAAGGTGGCACACACTTGTAATCCCAGTACTTGGGAGGCTGAGACCAGAGGATCCGGGTTCGCCGCCAGCCTCAGCTACTTAGTGAGGCCTCCGCAACTTAATGAGACCCAGTTTCAAAATAAAGAATAAAAAATAGGGCTGGGGGTGTAGCCCGGAGGTAGAATGCCCCTGGGTTCAATCCCCACTACCAAATAAATAAATAAAAATAAAAATAAAATAGGGCTGGGGGTGTAGCTGGGAGGTAGAATGCCCCTGGGTTCAATCCTCAGTACCGCAAAAAAAAAAAAAAATGATTAGGCACAGGAGTAGTTCGGGGCTAAGCTTCTGGAGATCTGTGGGGCCCGCCCACAATTCCTCATGAGGATGAAATCTCTCAAGGACAAAAATGTCTGCAGTGTTTTGAAACAGCACAGTGGTGTTCCCTGGACAAGGGCTCCTGAGAGCGCTAGAGTCAAGGCTCTGATCTGATGGTCACATCACTCTGGGCTCCACCTCCTGTGCAAGTTTTAGCTCTTTCAGAGTTTGGATGGTCAAGTGTCAGGTCAAGGAGCCGAAGCTCTCTGATAAGCGCATTCCAGACGTCCCAGGCAGCCAGCGCCAAAGGAGTGGCAACCTGGTCCCTGCCCAGGGTTTAGAGAAACAGGCTGCTCCCATGTCAATCAAGTTTCTTAAGAGGGGCCCCACCCACAGGCCCGCCCATGGATTCCAAACAAGGGTTCCTCTTTCTTTCTTTCCTCACAAAAGGGTCACTGGCTTGGCCCAGAGATAGATTCTGGAAACCCAGATTGTGAGATGACAGCTCAGCTATGCTCCTCTGAAACTCCTTACTAAGGGAACCCAGGCCACTGTGGGCTCAGGGCGAGAGTTTGGGCCCAGGATACCCTTTGACCCTACAGCAGTAGCCTGAGCAGTTCAGATAACAGAGCATCTCACAAAGAAGCCACAACTCCTGGGGCGTCAAGGAGAGAGAAGCAGCCCTTCGCAGCCCCTGGTGACCGAGCTGCTGGAGTGCTTGGTACCCAGAAGACCCTGTCCCCGATGATGCAGGCGCCCAGGAAAGAGAGGTGAGCCTTTCTCCCCTCTGTTCCTCTGGCATCTAAAACTGGACTTCCTTCACAGAAATGTCAGCTGGAGAAGCACAGTTTAGATTGCAACAGGAAGCTGTAAGTTACATGAAAGAAAACACAATCCCAGGTTTGGGGGCTGAGTGGCATTACTAAGGAACGTCCTCCCGTTGAGGCACGGTTCTCTGAGAACATATAGTCCAGAACTGAATGATCTGTAGGCGAAGTCTGGAAGGTTTGCTTAGACTGAGTCATCTGCTTTCACTGGAGGTTGGGGATTTCTTTGTTTTTGTTTCAGTTTCCAGGGGTGGGTCCTGTCCTAATAGGGTCCTTGGAAAGACCCCGTAAAGCACAGAGAAAACCACAACCACCCCCAAACATGCTCAGAATAACAAAGCAAATGGTGTTTCTTGAAGTCATGTTCAGAAGCCCCCAGGACAGGAAGCTCTTCATCCCACAAAACAGAGATTGCCCGGTCACTTCGAATCACTCTACAGTCTGCCCAACCTCCAGGCTTCCAGGAGAAAATGCTATTTTAAAACAAATCCTTGAAGCTTGAAAAAAGAAAGAGAGGCACGTTTTTCAGAGAATCATACAATATTCTAAACTGCGAATCTCAGGAAAACTTTATCCCCCACCCTGGGCTTTATCCTGAGCAATGCTTATTCGCCCTATCGTAGGCCCCCTGACAGGTGAGGACCAACCAGGGGCTGCCAGGAAGGACCAGGTACCCAGCAGGCAATATTTGTTTTACAAATAAAGGCAAGAAAGAGAACTTTTTGAGGAAATTTACAACAAAACATCACCCTCAGTCAACGCTTTGGACAGTGGTAGGGGAAATGAATGCCTGATCTAAATTGGCTTTAAACAAATGCCAAAAGAAGTTAGCTTGGCGATCCTAAAGACAACAATGCAGCTAGCGTTGACCGAGTGCCCTCTGCATGCCGGGCGCTGTGCTAAGTACTTCATCTTGTCTCTCCCAGCTAACCCTCAGTATAAACCTAGAAGCGGGTGAGTGTCACTAGTTCCATATAACTTGTGAGGTAATGAAGGATTATGGAACTTGAGTAACTTGCCTAATTAATGGCAGAGTTAGGATCAGAACGTGGGGCGCTCCACTTCAGAGCTTGCGTTTCTTTTTTTTCTTTCTTTCTCTTTCTTTCTTTCTTTCTTTCTTCTTTCTTTTGTACTGAGGATTGAACCCAGGAGCATTCTACCACAGAGCTACACCTCTAGCCCTATTTTAATTTTATTTTGAAACAGGGTCTCCCTAGGTTGATGAGAGTCTCACTACTTGCTGAGGCTGTCCTCGAACCTGGGATCCTCCTGTCTCAGCCTCCCAAGTACTGGGATTACAGGTGTGCGTCACCACACCCAGCTGAGCTTGTGTTTCTTAAACCATTATGTTTTATTGCCTGCCCGTCTAAAAGAACCTCTTCTAATTTAGTTAACTAGGGTCCTAAGAGGAGGAAATAGTTTATTTTCATGAATTAACAGGAAATAATCTTCAAGCTGAGCATGTACTTGGGATGAATTTGGGTTCTTAATCTGAGATTCTTTATTCAGATCCAGAATATGACAAGCTCTGAACTAAATACAGGAAGGGAAAGATAGAGGGTCTGTGAGTTCACAGTCTAATGGAAGGAAACAGACTTGTTAAGAAGTTACCACCACTCAGTTTGGTAGGTGCAGTGGTAGGTGCTTGTGGGGGTCCTATGAGTACTAGAGTCATAGGGGCAATGTAACACGATGTTTAAGATCATGGATTATACAACACGACAGGCCTGAGATTAAATTCTAACTCCTGCCAGGCATGCGGTACATGGGAGACTGAAACAGGAGGACCGAATGTTCGAGGCCAACCTCAGCAACATAGCAAGACCCTCAGCAACTTAGTGAGACCCTATTTCAAAATAAAAAATAAAATAGGGCTGGGGGTGTAGCTCAGAGGTAGAATGCCCCCGAGTTCAATCCCCAGTACTAACAAAAAAAAATACATATATATGGCTCCTTCGTTTAACCAGCTCAGTCACATGGGCAGGATTTTAGTTTTCTGGGCTTCCTTGATCACTTGTACAATGCCAACAGCACGTGGTTCACTTCTCACCCCACCACTGTGGGACAGAATAATGTTTCTGCTCCAGCACAGGTCCACCACAGAGTCAGGGATACCTAAGTAAAGCCAGTAGGAAGTCAGGGCTGGGGAGTCAAGAAGACTTGGCAGGAAAGTGAGTAGGAAGTGGCCGTTTCAGGAGAGACTTTGGACCTAGCAAGAAGGGGTGAGCCTGCATCTGCATCTCTGTGCTGGGGAAGAGAGTGGTTTACTACAACAGAAGAGAACCACGCCAGAAGCTGGAGATGCAAGCCGAAAGCCAAGTGCTTAGCAGTGCCCCGTGCTCTGAACACGGGTGCGCAAAGCTACATGCATGAGGAATTCCTTGCAGCACTGCTCCTGATGGGAATGAGTGAATACATGAATGAATACGCAAGTGAATAAATGCAGACAACGTCAAGATCCATCAAGAGGAGGTGGCTAAAGAAAGCGTGATATGGCCACAGCATGGGATTCTATGTGGACATTTTTTTTTTTTTTTGCGGTACCGGGGATTGAACCCAGGGCGTTCTACCTCCGCGCTACGCCCCCGGCCCTATTTTTTATACTTTATTTCGAAGCCGTGTCTCACGAAGTTGCAGAGGGCCTCACTATGTAGAGAGAGAGAGAGAAAGAGAGAGACAGAGAGAGAGAATGAGAGAGCTGAGGCTGGCCCCGAACCCGGATCCTCCGGTCTCTGCCTCCCAAAGTACTGGGATTACAAGCATGAGCCACCATGCCCGGTTCTATGTGGACATTTTAAAGTGAGGAATATGTGTATAGACTTACGTGGGAAGAGCTCTGCCGCATACTATTAAATGAAAATGCCAGTTGCAGAAGTACATGTTAAAATCTCCCAAATTTGTCAATCTATAAGCAACAGTAGAGAGAAAATTTTGTCACACCATTTGTAGTGATCACCTCTGGGAAACAGCTTTGGGGAAGAGGGGTGTCTGATACTTCACTCTCTAATACACTTCGTCCACGTTCGAATTCTTTATAATCAGTGGCATTTTAATATTACTTTTCTAATAAAATTTTATTAAATTTTAACACTCTGAAGGAGTCCAATAAATTTTTTTTAAGACGCTGTTGGAAGGCCACTAGTTACCTATAAAAAAGCAGGGTCAGTGGCCTGTATGGTGGCCCGGAGGAGGCAAAAGAAGGAGGGAAAGCGGAGGCAGCAAGTGGCAGCTCTTCTGTGCCTGTTGCCAGAGGGAGGAGAACGAGCCAGAAAAGAGATGTTGAGAGGTGCTGTGCAAGTCCTCAGGGGGAGGCCCAGCGGGGGAGCCAAGGGAATAAAATCAATCCAGTAGACAGGATACATTTGGGAAGGAGGGAAGGGAGGGAGGGAGAGAGAAGTGGAGAGAGGAGTAAGGGAACAGGGAGGAGAGGGAAGGGGGAAGAGACGGGGTTGATAATCCTGAGAGTTCTGAGAACTTGGTGGGTGACCTCAGACTCCTTGGGGAGGTGGGCAGGAGGTGGTATCCTGAGATTGGGTGAGGGGGAATGGCGGGCAGTGAGCTTGGGGAGAGACTGGAGAAGATTGATTTCTGACTGTGCTCAGAAGGGGTGGGAGGGAGTTCCTGCTCCTTACCTGCCCCCAGCTAAGACCCTCACAGCCAGCCGAGCAGCAGAGAGGCTGCCTGCAGTTCCTGGACTCCCCATTCTGGGTTTCCAGGCTCCTGTGCTAGCCGCCCGCCCTTGGCGCGCTCCAGCCGCGGCTCTGTTTTCTATAGCATCCCTGGGGATGTTAAGGTGAGGAAGGGCAGGAGGGTGGGGGGCCTGTGGCCACAGCTACTAACAATGCTGCTTCCGGGTATTTTGTCCCTGGTGGAATAGTTTTTTTTTTTTTCTAAATAGGGGAGGGAAAATAGGCGAGGTTGGATAGAATATGCTGGAAGTGCCTGAAGGGCCTCACACCCTGGATCAGCAGGAGATTATCAGAACAGTGACCTGATTTTTCTGTCTGGAACTAATTAGCGACTCATTAGCATTGGTGGTTTCATGTCTGTCAAAATCCTCTTCAGTAAATGGTGCTTGGAATGTGGAAGGAGAAGAAGTAGGAGAGGGAGAGAAATGAGAATTGGGAGATGGGAAAATGAGTCTCTAAATGTTAGAAGATGCTAAAGAGGGACAGTTGATAAAACATAAGATGCTCCCTGGAGCCAGGCGGGAGCTTTTAAAATACTAGGTGAAGAACTTTAGTTATTTTCTTTAGGCGATGAGAAGTGGTAGAAATCTAGGGTTTCTATAACCAGGGACCCATCTTCTTCCTTGTGGAAGCTGGCTCAGGAGAATGACTGATGTACACACACTTCTACTACACTCTAGCCCAAACTCCCAAGGCACACCAGTGCTCAGGGGGAGCTTCACCCCTATCTGGAGGAGAGGGACAGGAAAGCCCTACCGGGCCAGGCTAAGGTGAGGTCAACGCCAGATGAAATTCAGTCAAAAGTAGATCAGCTGACAGTCATCTAGCACGATGACAGTGATACTGAACCTCGCTCTGGCTGTTTTGAGATCAGAGGCTCTGGGCAAACTGCAACAAGAAGAAAAGACCCTGTCCACTGACTGTCCAGAGCTGGAGGGAATCTCGAAGATCTTCAAGACAGAATTCACCCCGTCCTCCTCTCTGTCTCTGTAGCACGTTTTGCAGACATCATACTGCATTATAATTTACTGTCATGCATCTATAAACACAAAGGATATTTTATCCACAGTTGAATTATTAAAGCATGGCATTTGGCACAAAATAGATTTAGTGAATTCCCATCTTACCCTCTCATTTTGCCAATGAGAAATAAATAGTCCAAAAAACCAAAGAGACACCCCAACTACTAACTTGCTCAGACTAGTGATATGCTGGCCAAAGACTTACTTAGCTCACCCTGTAGTGTTCAGGTGAAAACATGAAGACCTTCCACATATCCAGCAAAATGGAGAACAATCAGTTCCAACCTACCATGTGTCCTATGCAGGGCCACTCTGGAAGCTACTTTTTGGTAACAACCTTAAGCAAAAGATATTTATTGGAGTATCTGACTAAGGAGTCCACATCCCCCAAAGATGCTTCACTTCAAAGTATGAGTTACTGTTTTCTCCTTTTGGCCTTAAGAACTGTCCCCCACATCCTCCCTCAGGGGAGTAACAGGCCCTTCTAGGCTTCTCAGATACAATCAGAAAGCACCTTAAGAAAGGCGAGGTTCACTTGGTGGGTGTGGTGGTGCATGCCTGCAATCCTAGCTACTTGGGAGGCAGGAGGACCACAAGTTTAAGGTCAACCTCGACAGTGTTAGCAAGAGCCTGTCTCAAAATAATTTTTATTTAAAAGAGCTGAGGATATAGCTCAGTGGTAGAGTGTTTGCCTAGCACGTATGAGGCCTGGGTTCCATCATCAGTACCAGAAAAAAAAAAAAAAGGAAAGAAAGTCTAGGTTCCAGGTGAGTGACTGAGTTACATATTAAGGACAAGGAAGGGTGGATTTTTGAAGACTCTTTGGATTAACCCTTTGTATTCCAGTTTCTGAACTTTCCTCAAACAAAAAAGAGAGGAGTTGAAATCCTCCTGCGTTTTTGCCAGAGGGTTTCCTCAGAACCCTAGTCCCCACACATGTTCTTGGCACATGTTCTGTGACCAAAAAAGATGGGGTGCTTCATTCCACATGGGCTCTCCATACCCAAGGGCTCGACGTCTGTGGACTCAACCAACAGTGGACCAAAAATATTTGGGGAAAAACCATTGCATCTCTGCCAAACATATACAGACTTATTTTCCTTGTCAGGATTCCCCAAACAATACAATGGAACAACTATTTACATAGCATTTGCATTGTATTATAAGTATTGTATTATAAGTTATCTAGAGCTGTGCATTGGTGGCACACGCCTATAATCCCAGTACTTGGGAGGCTGAGACAGGATGATTGCAGGTTTAAGGCCAGCCTCAGCAACTTAGGGAGACCCTCAGCAATTTAGTGAAACCCTGTTTCAAAATAAAATAGGGCTGGGGGTGTAGCTCAGAGGTAGAATGCCCCTGAGTTCAACCCTCAGTACCAGTACCACCACCACCACCACCAAAAAAAAAAAAAGTAATCTAGAGATAATTTAGAGTATGCAGGAGTCAGGCGTGGTGGCACACGCTTGTAATCCCAGTACTTGGGAGGCTGAGACAGGAGGATTGCAAGTTCATGGCCAGTCTCGGCAATTTAGTGATGCCCTCTGAAACTTAATGAGATCCTGTTTCAAAATAAAATAATAAAATTGGTCTAGGGGTATAGCTCAGAGGTAGAATGTCCCTGGGTTCCATCCCCAGTAACACACACACACACACACACACACACACACACACACACACACACACACAGTATGCAGGAGATGTGTATAGATTACATGAAAATACAAGATAATTTTATATAAGGAATTGAGCATCTGCATTCCTGGATTTTGGTGTCCATGGGGGGCTCTTGGAACTGATCTTCTGTGGATACTGAGGGAGAACTTTACATTAGCACATTAAAAGCACTGAGAAATCCTATAGTAAGAAAACAGCCTGAACTTTGCTCAACCCAGTATTGCACAAAATTATGTCACCAGGGAACACTTTGTTCCATGTCACACTTAGGACAATGGCTCTCAGACTATTTTGTTCACAATACTTTCAAATTCTGGAATTTGGGGCAGCACACTTGAAATCATTACTATGTACAGTGTGTGCAAATCTACCGTTCAGCAAGGTCTCAGTGGAGCGGCCAGGACTGCCTAATAGTGCAGTGCCCGACAGTCCTGATTGAAGGTTGACTTGAACTTGGCTCTGCCCTCACCGTACTTTCTTACAGACTCTCAATGCCAAGTTGCCAGCTAATCCAAAAGAAATCTCCCCTTCCCTGGAACTCCATGGCCTCACACCACTCCTCCCTGCAGCCAGCTGACCCCGCTCTACAGGACATCGTGCCTGCCACTCTGCTCAGAGCAGTCCCTGATGGGCGTCATTGCGATAGAGTGATCTGCAGCTGAAGCAAAAGTACATTTTGCACGCGTTGAAGAGTGTAGCAGCACATCTGGAAATGATTGAAGCCACACAGGTTGAGAGCACTGGCCCTGGAACCGGTTTTCCAAGAGGTAAGCTGGGAGGACTGGTAAGAAGAGGCATTCGTTCAAGATTATCTCAGGGAGAGGCCTGGAGGGCCAGGTGGAGGGGGAGCACAGGGCTGCTCCCCTGGAAGCCAATGTCCAAAGACCTCCAAAACGCAAGGGAGAAGGTAGCTTAGAAATCCTATTTTCTTCAACATAGTGAGACCCTGTTTCAAAATAAAAATAAAACAGGGCTGGGGGTATAGCTCGGTGATAGAATGCCCCTGGGTTCAATCCCCAGTTCAAGAAAGAAGAAAGAAAGGAAGGAAGAAAGGAAGGAAGGAAGGAAGGAAGGAAGGAAGGAAGGAAGGAATCCTATTTTCTTGTTTTCAATTATTTAAATGACAAATTTCATTGAAAGGCGAAAGTGTTTATTTACTGACATGCTTCCTTTTTTCAACCACTTTACTGGTGTACGATTGACATGCAAACAGCTATACGTATTTAATGTATGCAACTTGAAGAGTTTAGGGCATAAAGCTCTCTGGCAACCCCAAAGTCTCCTCCCATTTTGTTATTTCGTGTGTCTGTGCATGTGATATGAACATTCGAAATAAGCTCTACTGTCTTAGCAAACTTTTAAATATACAGTATAATACTGTTATAGACACATGCTAATCTCTAAGATTTAATCATCTTCTTTAACTGAAATGTTATTATGTCTCCATTTCCCCTTCCCACCAGCCCAGGTCAACCTCTGTTAAAACGTGTGTAACTCTCCATAAGTTTTTCCTTTGTTCTGATCTGTATTCCTGGCTCTGCCACACATAACAGGTGCTCTAATGACCCTATAGAAACACTTGTAAAACCTTAAAGCATACCATTGCAGAGACCACTTTGGGCCATTCGTTTCCGAATTACTCACTGACTGAATCTCACCCCAAAGGGTTATGCTACTCTCTGCTTCTATGACTTTGACCATGTGCCTGGCTTATTTCACTAGCATAATGTCCTCCAGGTTCATCCATGTTGTCTCAAGTGGCAAAATATCCTTCTTTCTTAGGGTTGAATAATGCTCCATTTTGTGTGTGTGTGTGTGTGTGTGTGTGTGTGTGTGTGTGTACCACATTTTCTTTATCCATCAGTTGATGGACATTTAGGTCACGTCCATGTCTTGGCTATTGTAAACAATGCTGCAGTAAACATAAGCATACATATCTCTTTGAGATCCTGATTTTAATCCCTTTTGACATATATCAGAACTGGGATTGCTGGGTCATATGACATTTCTGATCTTAATTTTTTGAGGAACCTGCACACTCTTTTCCATACTGATCTCAGCGATTTGCATTTCCACCAACAGTACACAAGGGCTCCCTTTTCTTCACACTCAGACCAAAATTTATCTATTTTTTATAGTTGGCCAACCTAAGAAGTGTGAGGTGATGTCTCACTGGGCTTTGGTCTCCATCTCTCTGTTGGTTAATAACGTTGACCATCTTTTCATATATCTGTTGACCATTCGTATGTCTTCTTTGGAGAAATGTCTACTCGGTTCTTTTGCCGAGTAGACATGTTTTAACGGAGTTATTTTGTTGTTGTTGACTCCTAGGCATTCCTTATATATTTTGGATATTAACTCTTCCCAACACATAGTTTGCCTTCTCTTTCTCTCCTTCTGCATGTTGCCTTCTCATGCACCATGTTGGTTGTTTTTTCTGCTGTGCAGAGCATTTGAGCTTGACGTCTGTTGTCCTACTTGTCTATTTTTGCTTTGGTTGCCTGTGCTTTGGGTATCACATCTAAGAATTAATTGCCAAGGCATTTGTTGTTGTTGTTGTTTTTTTTTTTTTTGCGGTACCGGGG
>PVJS01051188.1:0-14062 GCA_004027185.1 Glis glis | reverse complement strand
TACGACCCAGCAATACCACTTCTAGGCATCTACCCAAAAGATCAGAAACCAAACTACCAGACTAATGCATGTGTGTCTATGTTTATAGCTGCACAATTCATAATCGCCAAACTTTGGAACCAGTCAAGGTGTCCATCAACAGATGAATGGGTTACAAAACTATGGGATATGTACACAATGGAATTTTATGCAGCCATAAGGAAGAACAAAATTACATCATTTGTAGGGAAATGGAAAGAATTAGAGAACATTATGCTAAGTGAGATTAGTCAGGCACAAAGAGTGAAAAGTCGATGTTCACCTTAATATGTGGAAGCTAGATAGAAGGAGATTTAGAAGGGACTCCAGACAAAGAAGAAGAAAACTTTAGATGAACAAAGAAGGTGACCTAACTGAGGGAGTTGGGAGGGGGTGGAGGGAAACACACTAAAGCGCATGAGGTGTATATCCAAACTTATAAAACTCAAATCACTGTGCAAAGCACTAAAGGGAGGGAACAGGGAGGGAATGGGGTGGGATTTGAGGGAGGGCTAAATGGGCAATGTGTGCATGTATGACTCTTCTAACCTGACACCTATCAAATGTATAATTACAATGAGCCAGTAAATGGATATAAATTTTAAAAAATACCAAAAAAACCAAAGTGATACGTTCATAAATGCACATAACATCTCTTGGTGTGCCCCCCCAGCCCATCCTGCTCCCTACCCCCTCCTTCCCCACACCAGCTAGTGAGGCTGGTAGTGATACCTTCTTATATGAACATAACATGTTCTTATATGAACATAACATTAGCCGGTTTCCTTCCTCAAATGTCTCTTGGTAAACAACTATGAATATATTGAGAAAGTATACCTCTAGTCCTTTTTTAAAATATTGCAGTTGGAATGTGTGTTTAATTTTTATATTACTTTTTAACATCCCCAGAAATAGCTATCTATGGATTTTCATTTAATTTCTTGATGCCTTATATGATTAGATTTTTGTAATTGAACCATCCCTGCATTTCAGGGGCACAACTTACTTTGTAATCCAATGTCCTTTTTTTTATTATTTCTTCCTTTCTTTATTTGTATTATTATTTATTTGTTTGTTTATTTATTTTTGGTGGTGCTAGGGATTAAACCCAGGGAGTTCTACCTCTGAGCTATACCCCCAGCCCTACTTTATTTTTTATTTTGAAACAGGGTCTCACTAAGTTGCTGAGGTCCTCACTAATTTACTGAGGCTGGCTTCAAACCTGTGATTCTCCTGTCTCAGTTTTCCAAGTACTGGGATTACAGGTGTGTGCCACCACGCCCGGCTTCGATGTCCTTTTGATGGGATTTATTTAAGACTTCTTTATCTGTATTCCTGACATTGGATTGTTGTTTGGGGTCCTTCTCCATATCAGTAGTCTATTTAATATATCTATAAGGGACACTTTTTTGTGTTCATATTATCTATTTCTTAAAAATATTTTTAAAAATTCACTACCAGAGCTGGATGTGGTGGCTCATGCCTGTAATCCCAGTACTTGGGAGGCTGAGTCAGGAGGATTGGAGGTTTGTGGCAAGCCTCAGCAACTTAGTGAGACCCTGTTTCAAAATAAAAAGTAAAATAGGGCTGGGGGTGTAGCTAAGAGGTAGAACGCCCCTGGGTTCCATCCCCAGAACCATAACAACAAAAAATCCACCACCAGATTCACAGCCATTTTGAGGAATCTTAATTAATTCTTTGATGATTTTCCGAATTTATTTTCCCTCTTATCAATCTATAAAAATTTCCTTCATTCTGTGTCAACTTTAGAAACTTTAATTTTGTATGGGATTACCCATTTCCTTGAGAATTGCAAATTCAGTAGCATACTTATAAATGCCTTTTTTATAAATTTTTATTTCTATTTCCTTTTAATTTCTACATTTTATGTGTTTTATTGGAGTAGATTTATCAGAGGCTTGTATTATTAAAGCTTCAAAGAACATACTTTTGCTTTTCTTTACTGGTTATTTTCTTGATTTCCAATCTATGACTTTATCTTTTTATTTCTTCCATTGGGTTCTTTTCTTCTCTAAAGTATTATATTGAATAATTAGCTTACTTTTTTCACTTTAACAAAACATTTACTTTTTTCCTTTTCTTTCTTTTTATTTGGTGTGTGTGTGTGTGTGAGTGTGTGTGTGTTACTAGGGATTGAACCCAGGGGCTTTCTATCTCTAAGCTACATCCCTGATCCTTTTTACTTTTTGTTTTTTGAAACAGGGTCTCCCAAATACTGGGATTATAGGCGTGCACCAGCACACCGAGCTAAAACATTTACTAAAACATTTCGTTAACTTTTTCTCTAAACATTGATTTTGATAGATTTTTATATGTATTACTATTATTATTTTCTAAGTTGTCCCTTTTTTGGTGCTGGGGATTGAACCCAAGGGCATTCTACCTCTGAGCTACACCCCCAGCCCAATTTTATTTTTTATTTGGAAACAGGGTCTCACTAAGTTGCAGAGGGCCTAGCTAAGTTGCTGAGGCTGGCTACAGACATGTAGTCCTTCTGTCTCAGCCTCCCAAATATATTATAGGCATGGGTCACCATGCCCAGTTAGTTGTCTTATAATGAGTTCTTGATTTTCTGATCATCCGGGTTGTTTTTTAGGAGATTATTTTAAAATAACACTATAATTTGCAATTTTGTTTTGTTTATTCTTAAGGCTTTTAATTTCTAATTTTAGTTGTATTTTAGACAGAACATAGCCTTTAAAACCTCTGGTGAGATGTGTTCATTTAATTTTATGTAAACTAGCAAGTGATAAGATTAGTAAATGTAGCCGGGCGTGGTGGCGCACGCTTGTAATCCCAGTACTTTGGGAGGCGGAGACCGGAGGATCCGGATTCGCGGCCAGCCTCAGCTCTCGCTCTCTCTCTCCCTGTCTCTCTCTCTCTTTCTCCTTAGTGAGGGCCTCCGCAACTTCGTGAGACCTGGTTTCAAAAATAAAGTATAAAAAATAGGGCTGGGGGTGTAGCGCGGAGGTAGAACGCCCCTGCGTTCAATCCCCGGTACCGCAAAAAAAAAAAAAAAAAAAAAAGATTAGTAAATGTTGTTTGAGTAATTTTAAAGAAAATGTCTCATTTATAGGCTACAGAATTTTGTCTACTTTATCTGTTGTAGTCTTGGTGGCAAAAACTTTAATGATACCCTGTAACTGAATCTTTGTCCGTTTCTACTTGAAGTTCTTCATTTTTGTGTGTCTGTTGCCATGTTATTTGGTGCATATCGATTCATAGTTATTATGTCTTCAGTATATACTCTATGATTGTATAACTAACCATCCATTTCTTTCACTTAATGTTTTATCTTGAATTATTTGATATCACTATTGCCCTCTTTGCTTTCCTATACTTATTATAATTGCTGTGTCTCTATTGAAACTTTTCATGTTAGGTTGTTTGTGTGACTTTTTAAAAGTACGTTATTCACACAAAACGGATTGTTGAATTACCTTATAGAAACCCTTGTGAGCATCTTTGCCTCTTAATTGATATGCCACATGGTGGTGTTCTTTTTCTTTTAGTTTCATTCTTTTTCCTTTTACAAACTTTTTTTTTCTTTTTTATGTACTGGGGATTGAACTTCTGGGCATTCTACCACCAAGCTACACCCCAGCCCTATTTTTTTATTCTTTACTTTGAAACAGGGTCTCACCAAGTTGCAGAGGGCCTCACTAAGTAGCTGAGGCTGGCTGTGAACCTTCGATCCTCCCAAGTACTGGGATTACAAGCATGTAGCACCATACCCAGGTTACAAACATTTTTAAACTTTTAGTTGAACTCGATTCACCCAAGTAATCATTTTCATAGCTGATATTTTCCTTTGTTTTAAGACACTTTATAAGCATTTTAAAGGAACTGAAGGGGAGAAGATTGATCCTGGCACGTTCTATATCATCATTTTACTGCTTTGTCTAATAAAATTGAGATAACTCCAAGTTTCCAAACTCCCTCGTAACCCAGCCTTGTCTATTCAGATGGTGTTTTCTTGAATTCTATAGTTGTTCATTTTCTCCCATGATATGATGATTCTTATTCCACATGTTTTGATCCCACGGCTTCTTATTCTGGTACAATATGTTTATCTATCTTCTTCAAATTTTCAATATGCCAATTGAGTTACTTTTTGCACCAAAACTACTCTATAGACACCTCCTTTTAATTTCTCCTCATTTCTCTACACAAATTCTGGTTTCTATCCTCTCTAAATTTTCAATAAACCATGGCATTTTATCAATTCTGTCTCATGGAGAACTTTGAGAAAATAATATTCCAAAAGTCAAGACCTTCTTTTTAATGAGCACTTTGTGAAACATCCTTTCTCTAAAGGTCACTATTGGGCTTGTTCCAATTACCGTATTACTGGGCTGTTGAAACATCACCTCAATATTCTACTAGTACTTCCTCATCTATTCTGATGGAAAATTTGTCCCAAGTAAATAATTGGCATGATTTAAACTGGTCTCAACATTGCACCAGTTTCTCAAAAATGTCACACTTTCCTTTAACAACTATCATCAATAGCAATATTAAATTAACTCTTATTACATCAGTATTATAACTAGTGGTATGTGCGGTCATGAGAAATGAAAAGTGTTGGGGAAGTAGAGAGTGGGGAGGGGGCGTGGAGGAAATAGTATCGAGATGAAGGACCATAAGATTAATAAATAAGATTAACAAATTAATATTAGAATTTCCAGCATTGGTGCACCCCCTGCTGACTAAAGTCCAAATAAGGCTGTTTTAAAATTATCACTTAATGCATGCCATTCTATATCTAAAAAGAAGTCAACAGAGCTACTTGAGAAGGGTGTTCATTAATTTCCTTTCGAAGAAACTTCGTTGGATCTTCATTAGCTATAGAGTGAAACCACAACTTGATAACATGGAACTCAGAGCCACTCACCATCTGAACAAAATATCTTTCTTTTTTATGTATAAAACATTCATTAAGTACCTACTAGAAAGTTGGGAGGATGTAAGGATGGCCAACATGGAATCCCCACATCTTAACCTCTCCTGAGGGAACCAGACCACTGTGCACAAGATCCTCTGAGCCTCCCTCTTCTACTGTTCCTGTGTGTTCCACATCATCATGCCAAAGCATGTCTCAGCCCCAACCAGGCTTCAATCTTCTTCCACACACCTTCCTACCCCCATGTTCTTTCTTCTCCCTAGTATTCCCCTTTCCTTCCCTCCCCATGAAACACCACCTCTGTTCCTTCATGATCCAACCAGCAGATCAGTTTTTTAACACTGAGAGGTTTTATTTGCCAACTTTACATTATTACGAATAATTCTGTAACCCGGATCTTTGTCCAAATTTCTGAATATTTCATCAGAGTAGATTCCTGCATTAGAAACCCCATGGATGAAGAGAAATGCTGAAGATTCTTCACAAATATTGCTAAACCCTCTAGAAAGACTATATCCATTTGTACTTTCAACAGAAGTGCATGAAGGTACCAATTTCACTTTTCCTTCTCCAACTTTGAATAAGAGCTGTCTGTTGATTGGCTAATCTATTAGTCCAAAAATGGTATAGTCTTAATTTGCATAGTAGCTCAGCAGGGCAGGGGAGCATTTTTTTCACACTTATCAACCATTTGTACTTTTTCCACCAATTGTCTTTTCATGGTATTTTCTAATGGTATTTTCATGGTATTTTCTAATCCATTTCCTAATGGATTTTAGTAGGTTTTTAATGGCTTATATGAGTTTTTAGTAGAAAAGTGACTCTTAACGCTTCATATTTACAGTACATATTTTCATTTCAGTGTTGTTCTTGATGTTTTCTGCCTTTGTGAGTTCATTCTACATATGCAGTTCGATGTGTATGAATAATTAAGCTTTCAGTGTTTGTCTCTTTAGGATTGATCTAGATAACTAGCCTAAAATAATTCAACTTGCCAGTTTTCTCCAGATGCTGAGCTGAGTGTCACAACCCTGTTTATCTACTCCTCTGTCCTCTCCCCTTGGGTTCCAGAAGCTGATATGATCAAAAGCTACAGTGCCATACGCATTAAGGCTGATGTTAAGGTTATCTATTTCTTCCTGCCCATTTTTGCCCCATTTCACACCATTGTAGCTACTGTGGCTGTGTCATATGTTGTACTGTCTGCTTTACCAATCCTCCTCTTTGCCTTTTCAAACTTCCTTAGTAACTACCTTTGTAGCCTTCCAAAGGAGCAGATTCATTCCATCGGGTCCCCGAAGTGTCCTGTAGGGACGTTGATTGGAATTTCATTAAACTCATTTATGGAGATGCGAGAACATGAAAACATTCAACCTTCCTGCCCAGGAGCATGGGATACTTGCTGCTACTCAAGTTTCTCGTTACATTCTTCTGAAAACTTTTATGGTTCTCTTTATTTTTATATGTCTCTTGTTACAGTTTTTTTTACTAGACATTTCATAGTTTGAGTTATTTTAAATAGACTTTTCCTCTGTTGCTTATAAGTGATCATTTGGGTATGAATGAAAGGCATCGGTTTTTGTATCTTTTGATTAATTTTGAGTAAAATTCAAAAGAGGGCATATTAATTTTTTAAATAAATCACAGTCATCCAAGTATAATTTCAATAGCTGTACAACCAAGGCTATGTGCTGATTGATTGTGTTATGAATGTAAATACCTGAGTGGATTTTTGGTAAAGGCAGAAACCGGTTGATGCTCTTTGAAGAGCTCATTGTATTCAGATTTACATCCAATGCCATTTGAAGACCTGAGAAACCGCAGGTTCTGCCCCCAATTCAGGCTCTTCCTACATTATTAGTCTTAGTGAGTAGACCAGAGTGAAGAAGAAAAAGACTAGAGATGTGGATGATGGTCTTCTTTCTTCACCACATTCCAAAAATTCTTAGCACATGGATTCCCCATCTGCTCGGTGCTTGATGAGTTTGGAAGAAAGGTCCATGTGAATTTAAGGTTCCATGATGACCTTGCAGCCCGCCAGCACGCAGAAACATTCTAGTTGTTTAATGCAACACACAACCCATGAAGGGGGGGGGTGTTTTCTGGGAAAGCGTATGTTTCACTTTGCAGCCCGAGCTCTTCAGAAAATTTCTTACTTTCCTCTCTTCCCTGGTGGTTACCGTACGTGCCTTTGTCAACTGTTTCTTTGATGAAAAATGGAAGTGGAAGGGGCAGGGTGGATTGGGGTACATTCTGACATTAAGCAAACTTGCAGCACATGAGTAATGCAATACACAGGGGCTGCCTGGTTATTTTCTAATCAATCATGTGGGCACTTTTTTCTAATAGAGCCACACACTGATTTACTAAAGACATATGGCTCAGCATTTTTTTTTTCTGGGCCTTAGGCCCAAGCAAACAGCTGTTTTCTCAAATGAAGGCAGTTTGGGCCACGGGCACAAACCTCTCTCCAGACCTGCTCTGAGCAGCCAGATGAGGCCCGGCCCTGCTCTCCTCTCTCTCTGTCTCTCTCGCTCTCTCGCTCGCTTCTCTCTCTCTCTCTCTCTCTCTCTCTCTCTCCCTCTCTCTCTGTCTCTCTCTGTCTCTCTCTCTGTCTCTCTGTCTCTCTCTCTCTCTCTGGTCTCCCTAGACCTGGCCTTGGCACCCATGACGCTGGCGGGGGGTACTGCTCATATCTGAGCAACTGCTCATTCTCTGCTCATTCTCTGCCCATACCCTCATGTGCTTTCTGGTTGGGGGACCTTCGCATTGCGCCTTGCGAGTTCTAAATTCTGGGAATTATCCAGGTTCATCAACTCTCTGCACTCATGTTGACTCCAACTGATAGACAGTGTTGCCGAGTGCCAGGGCTTAACTTGCTTTCTCTTGGTTCCTTTATTCACTCAACAACTGCTAACTGAACAGCGACTGTGTGGCCAGCACCACGCTGGGATGGCTGAGGCTGTGTTTGTGGATAGGGCAGGCCAGTGTCCGGAGATGACAGCCTGGTGTTCGTTCTCTCTCTCTCTCTCTCTCTCTCTCTCTCTCTCTCTCCATATACTGTCTCTCACCAACTTTTTTTTTTTTTGCAGTACTGGGATTGAACCCAGGGGCATTCTACCTCCGAGCTACACCCCCAGCCCTATTTTTTATTCTTTATTTTGAAACAGGGTCTCACTAAGTTGCAGAGGGCCTCACTAAGTAGCTGAGGCTGGCCGCAAACCCGGATCCTCCTGTCTCAGCCTCTCAAGTACTGGGATTACAAGCGTGCGCCACCACGCCCGGCTGTCTCTCACCAACTGAAAAGATCCAAACCCTGGATTCTTCCAGGCCTCCAGATCCCTCCAATGCGAATATTGGTTCATTCCATACTCTCAAATCTTATCTGTTTACTTTATACTTCCTCATGGGTGGGGGAATCTCTTGACAGATTTCCAACATGTCGCCAGTCAGAGCATCTAAACGTGAATAGGACTAAAGAGGATCCGTTCTTGGATTGGCTTGGAGTGGGAGAAGGTACAGGGACACGCCAGGAACAAAGCAGACGTCTCTTCCTAGGGCAGTCCAACGCGACGCCTGGATGTTCAAAGCCGGGCACACGCGTTGCTGGCCACTCAATGTCTGGCTTTCATCTGGGATGCCAATAAGCCAAGTTAGTCTTTCTTTCCCTGCAGTGCCTGGATGAACTAGCCCAGCCATTAGGCAGCGGTGAGTAGAGGTGGGGCTACCTGCTGGCCCCCAGGCACCTATTCTCAGGTGCATTCCAACCCCCAAGGCCTTGGAAAGGAAGCACGGCCTTTTCCTTTCAGGGGCTTATTTAAGAACCTTCTAGAAGGTCAGGCCAGGTCACACCCTGGCTCTCAACAGCCATGCCTTGCTATTGCTGGCCTGGCCCTCAATGACCTGGACACAAGTTGCCTATTATCACCAGGTTCGCCCTCAGTCCTCCTCTATCATGGAGTCACAGAGGATAAGACCAGGAATAGGATGGGAGAGGCCCAGCATCCCTTCACCTAGCTTTCCAGCTATACAACAGGTATCGTGGTACCTAATGCCTTCCTTTGGGGGGGGTGGTACTGGGGATTGGACCCAGGGGCATTCTATCTCCAACCCTATTTTACTTTTATTTTGAAACAGGGCCTCGCTAGTTGTGAAAACTGCCCTAGAACCTACAATCCTCTTGTCTCAGCCTCCCAAGTATTGGGATTACAGGAGTGTGCCTTCATGCCTGGCTCCTACTTCCCTTCTTTACACTGGCGAAGGAGAAAACAGATATGGCGAGCTCTGAGCTGCTTTGGAGAAAGACAAGGTGTTTGTTAATCTCAGAATGCTTCCCCCCCCCACCCCCTCACACTCATTATCGAATGGGCTGAACCCCAGGTTTTTTAAAGGGGAGACAGTTTGATGCTTTGAAACGGTGGGCAGCCGGAGCGGCTTTCAGGAAGCGAATTGTGTCCATAATTGTTCTCTCCCTCAGTGCTCTGTTGGCCACTGAAATGTTTTATCTGAACGTTCACCAAGATAAAGTCGAGCAAAACATAAAGGAGCTACTCTGAACCCGTCCCGGGCTGATACACAGCCGCATATGGAATTCCATTTCCAAAGTCCCCTATAGTTGGGAATACTTGGAAGGCGAGCCCCTGACAAGACCTACATCTGTTTCTGGATTCTTCCATTTGCCTCCAGCAAAGATAGAGAACTAACTTGCCTCCAGCCAAACATAGGAAACTGCCAAATTCTCAACAAGAGCCAGGCTCCCGTCCCCTTTGTAAACCTAATTATGCTTCTCACAAAGAGGATGAGTCTTGGCTGCACAGATTGTCACCCCCTCCCCCTTGATGACAGGAAAGATATGCAGTGAGCCATGGCCACCAAACAGCGGGGGCCCATCTGAGTGACTGCAAATAAGAACATCCTTTGTAAAAGAAAAGAAAAAGAAAAATGTGTGCCTCCTGTCTGGGCTCCTCTGAAGGCTACCCCAAGCCTTCTCGGGTCAGCAGGTGCTTGGCAGTTGGCCATGGGCTTCCTCCCACCTCTCCATCTCCTGGTGTAACAGAGACCAAAGAACATCAATTCAATGAATGCAAAACAAAGGCCTGCAAGAACTGTTCATTAAGACCACGCGGGCCGTGATGACTTTCTTTTATTATCCCAGTAAAGATTTCTGGCCACATTGTATACCCTTGTGTGTGTGAGAGTCTTCGTGGTAAAAGCTTCCAGCACAGACACAGACTAAAGCTAATCTTGGTATAGATTACCTGGTTATGATGGAAGACTGCTAATCAGATGAACTGATTTTGCTTTAAGAAATTAGCTTCTCAGGGTGAGGCGTTATGGGAATAGCCAAGGCCCTCACAGTAGGAGAGATTCATTTCTCATGACAGGAATTTAGGAATAACTTGGTTAGATATGTAGGTAAACAGATAACACAGGGGGAAACTCATATAGGTAGGAAGTTCTTGACAGTTCCCTGAACTCTTCAATCACTAATGGGAACAAAATTGAAGTTGACTCCAGATTCTTGTTAAATTGGAAATAATGTGAGATTCCTATGCTGGGGCGTTCCCCTTACAGAAACGAGTGGCGGCCTCCAGTGAGGCCAGAGGGCTCGGGGCCTTGTAGCCTCCTGCTTTCTGGTCTCTTCCTCGTGGTCAGCTGAACTCTCTAGGCAGGAAAGACCAGAGGGACATTGTGGTCTCAACCTGAGTTGTACTGGTCATCTCTCTGGCTCATTCTATGGTCACAGGGACTCTGGCTCTTCGCCACAGGAGGGCCACCTGGGTCTCAAGGTGAAAGGAGAGAGTGTTCCACAGTCCTATTACCTACTGCATCTCTCCCTAACTGATCTTCCCATGCGGCCCTAGCTGTTAGGGTTTAAGAAAGCCCTCATTTTTTAGTGTGAAATTGGTACCCAAGAAGCCCACAGAAAGGGAACCCACTTACAACCTACACCAAAATCTCATAGTCAGTAATGAAAACCAAAAGTGTGGCGTGTGGTGGCGCACGCTTGTAATCCCAGTACTCGGGAGGCTGAGACAGGAGGATCGCAGGTTCACGGCCAGCCTCAGCTACTTAGTGAGGCCCTCCGCAACTTAGTGAGACCCTGTTTCAAAATAAAGAATAAAAAATAGGGCTGGGGGTGTAGCTCAGAGGTAGAATGCCCCTGAGTTCCATCCCCAGTAACATACACACACACACACACACACACACACACACACACACACAAAGTGTAGCTGAGACTTCATCCTGAAGAATGATATAAAATGATCATAGTAAATATATATATGCATATATGTAGTGATATATATATAATATAGACTTAACATTTTGTCAGAGATAGATACACTCAAAACTTAAAGTTGTAACTCTATGCAAATTCTTACTACCTAGAATGAATCAAGAGCTACCTTTCTATAATTTCCCTCACCAAACTGGAAAATAACACTCCACAATGCGTTCGAGTTTCCCGGCCCAGTTGTAGTGATGCAGACCGCTGCAGAACTCCTCAGGGACTGACTGGTCTTCCCAAGGGCCCCTCCCAAAAGCCATTAGTCACATCGCTGCCTTGTGACATGCTTTTTCTTGGGGATGGTCCCTTGTTGATGTTCTTCCTCGAGTGTCAACTGTATTAATCCTTCACAAAGTCACCTACTGCCAGTTTGGTGTACAATGGAGTTCTGGAACATCGCTCTCATCGAACTGATGAAAATCCACATCTTTTCCAAAAATTGTGTTCCGCTGATGCCCTTTAGTCTTGCACCACCAGTAAGAGACGCCAGCAAACGCTGAGGCTCCACAGAGGAGGATCTATGTTCTTCCTTCCCTGCGGGGCCACACGACCAACGGACTCTGCAGGGCAGAGAAGGGGGCTCCACCCCTCCAGCACCGCAGTCCCCACGCTGCACTTTGAACCGAGTTGTAGACACACATAGCACTTAGGCTACGCTGGGCTATCACAGGCCACACAGATGCCACCAGTAAAGGAGCAGGGGCGGGCTGTGCTGAACTCTGGGAAAGGCGCCTCTGAGGGCCTGCAGGGAGTGGAGTATTTGCACAGAACCTCAAATGTGAGTAAGACTCTTCAGGACAGATATGGAGAAAGTGCATTCTGGGTGTGGAGAACGCTGTGTTCAAAGTTCAAGGGTGTGGAAGCATGTAGGGCAGACAGCGGAGGATGTAGCTGTAGGGCTCAGCGGGAGTTGGGAAAGGGAAGGACCAAGCATAGAAGCCAGACAGGTAGACTGGGCCACATCATAAGAGCCTGTTAGCCATGCACTGGGCGTTCTACACTGCGACCCTACTGACTCCTTTGTTGCGGGGTGGGGGGCTGTTACTGCCCTGTGCCTTATGGGAAGCTGAGCAGTCTATCTGGCAAACAGAGGCCAATAGCACTTTCACCACCAGCGGTACAAACAGCCAGGTCTCCAGATGTTGCCCGGCACCCTGGGGGACAGAGTAGTCACCTAGGACAGAAGGTGCAGGGTAAGCTCTGTGCAGATAGAAACGCCTACAGCAGATGACCCATCCCTGTTTGGGCAATGACTTAATGAAGGCAGTAAAGGCAGCAAGTTGGGAAGGAGAAAGGTCACATTCTCTGACTCAAGAAGAAACACAGGACTAAAGAGAACACAAGCCATTTTACAGAGGAAGGAAGGGAAGTCAAAGGAGTTCTGGGAATTCAGAGATGAAGGTAATTGCTGAGAGGTTCACAGGAAAAGGTGGTTTGGAGTTCGAGTGGAATGGATGAGAGTCGAAAGAGCAGCAGAGCCAGGAACACGCCTGTAATCCCAGTTCTTGGGAGGCTGAGACAGGAGGATCGCAGGTTCAAGGCTAGCCTCAGCAACTTAGCAAGACCCTGAGCAACTTAAACCCTGTTTCAAAAATAAATTTAATTACAATAAAATTTTGTTTTTAACCAAAAAAATAAATAAAGTAAAAAGGACTGGGGGTGTAGCTCAGAGGTAGAATGCCCCTGGGTTCAATCCCTAGTATAAATAAATAAATAAATAAAATTTTTAAAAAGGACTGGGGTCTCTCTCTCTCTCTCTCTCTCTCTCTCTCTCACACACACACACACACACACACACACACACACAGCAGCTGGTAAGTGTGCACAGAAGCAGCACCAAAGTGAGACTTGCCCACTAACAGAAGATAAGATGTGAGGGAGTCCACGAGACTCATCGCTTTAAGAGTTATATATTTAGCATGTTTCATGGGGGGAAACACACTAGTTTTCTATTGATGGTACAGTAGTTATATAAAGTTTCATTTAGAGCCTATTTGTAAAGAAGCTGATTCTGTAAAAAAACAGCACTCCTCCTACTACCCTCCCTTCTGAGGCCAGGTGTAGGGGGTGGGGGCTCCCCGTGCACCAGCCAATTTTCCAGAAAACACTTCAGTGCTGGAGATCGCGTCAGATCCCCCAGTGGCGCTCAGTCCCTCGAGGCTGCCCCCTTCACATGCCAATCTCAAGGTCCCGTTTGGGACCTGTGCTTCTGACAGGCCAGCCGTGAACAGGGATTCAGACCACCCCCTCCTTCACTTTGGTCCCTTGATAGATGCCTAACAGAACTCTGGGAAAAACACACACATTCATCATAGAGGGTACCAATGAGCAGCCAGGTGGACAGGTATATGGGGCGGGGTCCAGAAGAGCCAGGAACCCAGACGTTCCCTCCTCAAAGAGTTGGGGTGTGCCACCCTCCTGTCATGTGGCTGTTTATCAACCCAAAACTCTATCAAACCTCCTTATTCAAGAGTCTTTGTAGCTGGTGGTGCATGCCTGTCATCTTTGTATTTGGGAGGCTGAGACAGTAGGATCACAGGTTCAAGGACAGCCTCAGCAAGTAGTGAGATTCTCATCAACCTAGCAAGACCCTGTTTCAAAATAAAAATTAAAAAATTGGGCTGGGAGCCAGGTGTGGTGGCGCACGCTTGTTATCCCAGTACTTTGGGAGGCAGAGACCGGAGGATCCGGGTTCACGGCCAGCCTCAGCTCTCTCTCTCAGCTCTCTCTCTCTCTCTCTCTCTCTCTCTCTCTCTCTCTCTACTTCGTGAGGCCCTCCGCAACTTTGTGAGACCCGGTTTCCAAATAAAGTATAAAAAATAGGGCCGGGG
>PVJS01051187.1:0-14063 GCA_004027185.1 Glis glis | reverse complement strand
CGCGAACCCGGATCCTCCGGTCTCTGCCTCCCAAAGTACTGGGATTACAAGCGTGCGCCACCACGCCCGGCCCTTCCCCATAGTCACTTTAAGGGGTATCATCAATTCCCATCCTCAATCTTGACATATTTGCTTCCTCTGCTTAGAATTTCTTCCCTAACCACCTTTACTTCCTCTTTCCTTTACTTGACTAAATGATGCTCAGTCTTCAAGAGTCTGCTCAGGTCACCCATTTTCCACAACATCTTTTCTGATTCTCCCCCATCCCCACACCCCAGGCTGGGTTAGGTAAGTGATGGTCTTAGAGCTCTTGCTACACTGTAATCACCATCTGTTTATGGGTCCATCTCACTCCTTAACCGTGAGCCCTTTGAAGGCAGAGACCTTCTTTTTCCTTCCTTCCTCAGCATCTACCCCCAAGCCTTGTGTGTGATCCATGGATGTGCTTAGGAACATCACCAGGGACACTGAAACGTGTGTCATAGAACCAAGTAACATTTGGATTCTGCCTTCAAGGTGCTCTCAGCTTGTTAAGGAGTAACTGGTCCTCTAGGAGGTAGGGTTTGCATTGCCTGTGGGGCTGGGAAAATGTCAAGCAAGAAGGCATATTCAGGGATGTGGAAACCTTAATTGGTCTTAGAGGTCCTGCTAGTATATTCTCTCCACCATTATGCTGGTGCCCTGGCCGTCCTACTAATTTTATCCATGGAGAATGGGGGAGAGGGGACAGGGGACATGGATGGTTATAGAGTCCATGTTCCCCCTGCTGAGCTGTGTGTCCTGGCATCTACCTGCATTCATATGGACAAAGGGGCTTCCTTCCTTTCTTACAAAGGCATTTTCTACTCACTAAGCCATCTACCTAAGGAGCTCGATGAACCTTCCTTCTAATTTGCACACAGTCCCAATAGTCTACAAGGTGGCCCCAATGTTTTGGGTACCAAATGAGCAAAATAGTGGATATCCATGTGCATTGTGGCTTCTTAAATCTTGTGCTGCCATCATGGGTCTGTCCTCCCACATTCAGCCCTAGAGATGTAAGGGTATTCTTTGGAATTCTAGAGGGCAGGCATACATTCTTTGCTGAAAAGGGAAAGGATGCCTAAACTGGTGATTAGGACTAGGAAGAGTTCTCACAGTGATCTCTGGAGTTCCAAGCATTTTTCTCTGTTGCCTTCATATTAATGCTGAGTGTTAGGAGCAAGCCCTGATAAAATTGGGTTCAAACTTCAACTTAATATATCATTTAAATTATATGAATCTTGCACATGTGACTTTGTGTAGATTTTGTTTAAAAATGCTTTTCAATGTATTGTAAGCCTTTTGATAATCCCCAGAGTCTGTCTTTCTTTTTTTGTGGAACTGGGAATTGAATGCCAGGGGCATTCTACCACTGACCTACAACCTCATCCTTTTTATTTTGAAACAGGGTCTTGCTAAATTGCCCAGGCTGGCCTTAAATTTGAGATCTTTCTGTCTCAAGTCTCCCAAGTAGCTGGGATTAGAGTGCGTGCTCCACCATGCATGGCTCCACAGTCTTTCAATGATTTTTTTTTTTTACTAATTTTGAATGGCTTGATAAATGCATATTCAGAAAAGAGGCTTCCTCAAACCATGCCCATATATCTCTTTGGAGAATTTAAGCAGGGGAGTGATACAGTCAGATTTGTGGGTTGGAACATTCATTGTATATCTCCCAGGGTAGTTGTGAGTATTGGATAAGATAAGATAATGTATGTGAAAACCCTTGGTATGCAATAGATGTTCATTGTTCTGATTGTTAAATTGGCTGCTTCTTACCAGCTCAAGTGTGACCTTAAAGGAATCTTTTTCTGCTCCTGGGTCTCAGTTTCTCCAACTGTAAAATGCAGAAGATCTTTCTGTTTTGCATGTTAGTTCATTTACTCATTTGATAACTATGATCTTTGTTCTTTCCTTTTTCTCAGTGACTTTCAGTCCAGATAACCAGTAGGTTCTCCTCCAATCCATCCCTTCCTTCTTGGTTTCTTTTCTTTCCTTTCCTTGCTTTTCTTTTTCTTATTTCCCTTTTTCTTTTTGCGGTACTGGGGATGGAACTCAGTTCCTTGAACATACTAGGCAAGTGTTCTAGCACTGGGCTACAGCCCCAGCCTTTTTTATTTTTAATTTTGAGACAGGCTCTCAATAAATTGCCCAGACTGGCCTTCAACTTTTGGTCCTCCCACCTCATCCTCCCAAGTAGCTGGGATTACAGATCTGTGCCACCTTACCCAACCTTTCCAATTTATTTCATAGGGGTTTAATATCTTTCACCTGACATAATTTCCATTTGATTTTAGAGATTCAATACAATTTTTAAAATATATGGTGACATTGTCTAAGAAGAGATGATTACATTGGTGTCCAGGAAGAATTCTGTGAATGAAAAAGGAGACTATTTTAACAGGCCTTTGGGGTTGCTTTTCTCCCTCATTTTCTGTTACCCTTTAGTTTTGAGAATTGCAGATATTTGACAAAAGAGGGTATAGTTAAGGTTCAAGTAGAGGTTATCTGACATCAAGAACAATAGATTGTTCAACCATTTGTAGTTAAGTCAGGAAGCAAGGCTGATGTTAGTTTTGGTAAGTGCTCATTTTTATCAGGGCAGTGTGGGAGAGACCTTTGCTGCTCTCTTGGAGCTCCATCTATTACAAAATATACTTTGGTCATTGAAACGAAAACCACCCTACCATCAGGGCATTTGCAACATTTTATGCTTGCTGCCAGAGGGAGTCATTTTGTATGGGATGATTGAGAAAGGATTATTGGAGAAGGTAGGCTCTGAGTTGTGAGTTGTGCCTTAAAAGACATGGATGGCAAGGATCTGAGATTAAAAAGCAGCTAGCTCAAAGGCCCGTGGGGAGGCTAGTGCAAGGAATGTTTCAGAATTGGTGAAGAAATCAGCATAGCTAAGATCTCTGGAGGTGCTGCAGTGTGTAAGTTAGGCTATGGGAAGGACGTTCAAAGCCAAGTTGAGGACTCTGGCTTTATTGTTTGTGCAATGAGGAGCCAGCAAAGTCTCCCCAGATGCTCAGTAGCATTTGATGTGTCAACATTTTTTTTTTTTTGGTACTGGGGATTGAACCCAGGAGAATTCTAGGAAGAACTGATGAAAGAAATGGTTCAAATGATGCTCTGCTGATGTATGAAGGTATCCCTACCAATCTCACTATTATGTGTGGGGAGGTGGTGGGTAGCAGGGTGGGACCTGAAGGGAAACACACCAACACCTGTGTGCATGTTTGTTTGTATGACTTTGAAACTCACGATACTGTATAATTACAATGCACCAATAAAAGTATACAAATATTATGACAGAATAACAGAAATGGGCAAAAGGTAACTAGGAATTCAGCAGCTATATGTTTATTTAATTATGGTACTGGGGATTGAACCCAGGGGAATTCTACCTCTGAGCTACAGCTCTGGTTCTTTTAATTTTTTTGAAACAGAGTATCCTCTGAGTTGCTGAATCTATCCATGAACCTCCTGTCTCAGCCTCCCAAGTACTTACAGGCTGGTGCCACACCCTTTGAAAACTGTTTTTACTGAGAATAAAAAGTTTAAATGAAGCTGCAGTCCAAAGAAGAGGTTCCTATAGGCATTTTAGCCTGCCTTAATCTAAAGCCAGTGTGTAGGGGCATGTGAAGACCCCTCACCACTTTATCTTCTTACTCCAGGCCTCCTTACAATTTTCTTAGGCAATAAACCCAACATTAACATAGTGACATAGTAGCTTGTAAGCCCAATTGTATTCTCTCTCTTAACTAATACAATGTAGAGCCATTATTCACTCACTCATTCCACCAGTGTTTCCTGTGTACCTACTATCTTCTAAACTTCTCCTGTTACTTGGAATGCAATAGGGAACAAAGATTCTTACTCTTGGGTAGCTTATATTCCATTTAGTTGGGGGGGAACGATGAACAATATATAGTTAATAATACATAATAACATAATCAAGTTAAAATATAGTATGGGAGAAGTTGCTAAGTACTGTGGAAAAATAGGGTGTGGTAAGGGGGTTTGGGTCTGCTGGGTGTGGGAGCAGTTTACGATTTCTAATTTTTAAAATTTATCTGTTTTGGGTGTACTGGGGATTTAATCCAGAGGGGTTCTACCTCTGAGCTACACCTCCAGCCCTCTTTTTATTATTTTAAAGCAGGGTCTCTCTACATTGCTGAGGCTGGCCTCAAATCTGAGATCCTCCTGTCTCAGTCTCTCAAGTACTGGGATTACGGGTGTGTGCCACCACGCCCAGCTAGCTGTTTACAATTTCAACGAAAAAAAGTATATGAAAAGGCTCTGTAAATGGAAAAGCCTTAAACAAATATGAGAGCTGACCACTTGTAGACAGGCTTCAAAATTGTTGAAGTTGTCTGCATCCTTCTGTAGGATCATCCTGCTTTAAAGAATTTCTTGCATCCGTTAATTCTTACAGTCAATCAATATTTATTGAGTGCTTGCTTAGTTGAATGAATAAATGCTGATGATTATGATAGCCATTATTATGGAGTGCCTGCTAAAGCATTATTTATATATGTGATCTCATTTAATCCTTGTAAAAACTCAGTAATGTAGATATATGTCCCCAAGTGACCAACATTCTGGAGTGTAGGTAATGAATGCGATTAAGGAAAACCTTCTTCAGTCTGCAAAGCACATGTAGGTAAAAATGGCTTTGATGAGGATTATGGATGTCTTTCAGATTGGTAGGGTCAGCTGCTTAGCAAGTTCTGACAGTGACCCCTTTCCATTGCCTTTAGTGCCATTGCTTTGTCAGCAGTCCCCAGTGCATTAAAAATGTGGCTGATTTAAAGCTCTTTGAGGTAAGCTCATCCATGTGGTTGGTGGTCAAGTCTTATCGTACATAATCGAGAACCCCCTCTCTTAAAATCCTAAATTTTGTAAGGTGAAGTCTCATGCACCTGCATTACAGAAGAACAATTTTAAGGAAATTATGAGAACCTGCGGACCTTTTGTCTTTCTTCCACTAATGCTACTGAGCGAAGGACAAGTATAATATGTGTTCAGGTTGGAAGCATTAAGAAAGGAAGCGCCTAACCTTCAGATTTGCAGCACTTCGGATTGACTAATCAGCTAAGAGGAAATAAAGAGAAAGGCCAATGAAAGGGCCTGGTTACTCTTCCAGGCCAAGCTGGCTCAGCTCAGTTCGAAGAAGAACCTAGTTCACCTGCCTTCCCTTCCTCCCTCCACTTTCTTTGGCCCCTCTCTTTCCTCATTCCTTTCTTTCTATGTTTTTCTCCTTTTCCCTCCCTTCCTTCTCCACCCCCCATCCCTTTCCCTTCCTCCAAGGCTTTAGCTCACTATGTATCTGGCTATGGCTGAGGTGACACTCTGCTTCCTGTTGGAGAAAACAAAACTAACCAGAGGGTGGGTTATTGAATCCTGCCAGTTCTGCTTTTAGTCTGTAGTCTTCAGTCTATGGTTTGCTTTCCATACCCAAAGCATTGCGTTGCCACTTCTTCGCTTGTTTATTAAATTAGCTTCTTAAATTCTAAGCTTTCTAACATACAGATCCTGCCACTTAGCTGTTTAGAGTTATTCAGTGGCTCTACAACTTCCTTTAGAAGAAAGTAGACTCTTGAATGTGGCTTGAAGTGTCTCCAGGATCCAGGCTTTGCTTGCTTCTGTCCCTCTCTGGTAAGTAAGCAGGCCTTTACGTTTTAGCTCTAGTTTTACCTCCTTTAAGCAGCCTTCCCTTATGCCGTTGCATGGTTCCCTGTTCCTGCTCATGCTGATTTTGTATATAAGTGAAATGGGGGTGTCTCCTCTTATAGGTTGCTTTAATTATAGAGCATCCTAATTGTGTGCTCGTTTTTCTCCCTCTGCACCAAGTTTTGAGTTACCCGAGACCAGCATTATTCATTTTATGCCTCGCTTATTTTGCTGGTTCAGTTGCCACATCTGTGAATAACTTGACTTCTTGTCTCCATTGACACATCCAGCCTGTCTCTGACATGCATCGTTTTATTTTCTTTCTCCCGCTCTCACACTGCTTTTCATTTTAATTCAATGTAGTTCATGCCATTTATCAGATTGTGTGGTAGTTTCTAGAAATAGGAACACAAAGAACACATGGTTGCTGTTTTGTTGGTCTCATGCTATGATGGCAGGGGAAATTCTTCAGTGCAGCCTGCAGAACGTGCAGACCCTTTGAAAAGGAGGCAGGTATTGCTTTGCCCAAGTCTTCAACATAAGCAGCCCTGATTGTCTCTTTTATTGTTGGGATTTTTGTACAAGTTTTGGTTCAGGTACAGGAGCAAATGGATTCCACTGCAAAAATGAAAACAAACTAGTTGTTTGGATACCACTGTTTAAAAGTAAGACACACTGGGTTAAGGGCTATAAAAACATTCAAAACAAAAGACACCCCATCTTCTTGTTTGGCAAAAGTCTGTTTCTTCACTAAGCTCCAGCCATTCTGTGTATACTTTCCAGGAGTTTGGAGGGAGATGGGTGTTTGCCTTCCACCTGTGTCCCACCATCTCTTACCTGCTCCCACACATCTCCCACATGCTCCTCCTTTGCCTCTACTAATTCAGAGGTCTTCGAACTGTTGGGGGAGGCAACATTTTAACTAGCTCAAAGCATAAAGCTACTTGCGGAGAGTCTGCACTGAGTTCCTTGTTCTTGGGCAGGCCTAGTAGTTGTTTCTTCTATGCAGAGAGAGCATTCTGATTGGCCTCTGTGAGAGCCCTAGCCGCTGTGTGATGACACCCCCCCTCCAGAGAATGTGAGCTTCCTAATGACATGACCTCTCTGTGTCTTCAGTGCCTAGCAGTGGGCCCTGTCAAGAACAGATTCTTCTTCAGGTTTGAGGAAAGAAAGGAGGGAGGGGGCAGGGACTGTGAGGGGAGGGTGTAGTGGAGAGTCTTGACCCCGAGGGCTGCCTACCTCCCAGCACAGTGCCCAAGAGGTCATCTGCACCTGCAGATCCAATGACTTCTGCAGGAAAGCACTTACTACTTCCTGAAATCCAGCCGTTTTCTATTACCAGGCCTGAGCTGAGAAGAGGCAGCTTGTTTTTGAAAGGGTTTCCTCTGTAAAATGGGGTCTATAATCCAGAAGCTGAAGAGGACTCACAACATTTCTGTTTCTAGAAGTTGTCACTTGACCCATAGGGCTATGGGAAGATACTTTAGGGAAAAGGGCAAATGTAGCCTCTCCAGACCCCATGCTGAAGGCTGTGCCCAAGGTCCTTTCACTTGGGAGCTTATTTATGGACACTCTGTCTAGTCTGCTGCCACCACCAGGAGTGAAGATGTCTTCACAGCAGTCACCTTACTGAATTGCCAAGCATCAAGATTCATGTTTGAATCCGAAGTCTCAAGCTGAGGAGGGCAAACTTTTTCAATTTTGAGCAGCCATGATTTCATGCTCCAAAAGAAGAAAATAGTTTCATTTTCTAAGTCTGACTAATTGATAATGATATTTTAGTTACTAACATGATGAATTATTCTGCTTTTGGCCACCTCAATGATAATTTCTGATTCCTTATTTTCCCCCACTGCAGGGAAAAGTAAAATTTCCCAAACATTGGAGGTGAGAGTTATGCAAAAATTTGCACTCATCCCCAGGAGAAGGTCTTCATTAACATATGTTAATGCACGTGAAACTATTCTGTTGACATGCAAATTCTAGTTAGCCCATCCTACATTTTTTTTTAGTGTCATTTTTTTTTTTGTTTTTTATTGGTGCAATCATTCTTTGGGTTTTCCTCCAATTCTCACTCAGCCCCCTTCACCATAAATAATCTTTACGTCAATACAGATAATTTCATGTATGAACAAAGGATTATTTGAATAGTTTCCATCATCAGATTTCTCCTTTATTCTCCCCACCTCCCTCCTTGGATCTCCCTCCCCCATTCCACTAGTGTCTCCCCTCATTTATCTGAAGTGCTCTTTGTTTCCCAGATTCTCTCTAGCTTCTACATATGAGTGAAAATATATGGCCCTTCACTTTCTATGACTGACTAATTTCACTAAGCATAATATTCTCGAGTTTCATCCATTTTCCTGCAAATTACATGAGTGTGTTCTTTTTATGGCTGAGTAAAAATCCACTGTGTGTATATACCACAGTTTTGTGATCCATTCATCTGTTGATGGACACCTAGGCTGGTTCTATAATTATTTGGCTACTATGATTTGTGCTGCTATAAACATGGATATGCATGTATGGCTATAATAGTCTGACTTCAATTCCTTTGGAAAGATGCCCAGGTGTGGTATAGCTGGTTCATACTGTGGTTCAATTCCCAGTCTTCTGAGAAACTTCCACACTGATCTCCATAGAGGCTGTAGTAGTTTGCAGTCCCAACAACAGTGTAAGTGTTCCTATTTCCCCACATTCTTACCAGCATTTGTGTGTGTGTGTGTGTGTGTGTGTGTGTGTGTGTTACTAGGTATTGAACCCAGGGATATTCTCCTAAACCCCCAGCCCTATTTTATTTTTTATTTTGAAACACAGCCTCACTAAATTGCTGAGGCTGTCCCTAAATTTGTGATCCACCTGTCTCAGCCTCTCAAGTACTGGGATTACAGGCGTGCACCACCATGTCCAGCTCTTGCAGGCATTTATTATTGTGTGAATTCCTGATGATTGCCATTCTAACTGGAGTTAGGTGGAATCTCAGTGTAGTTTAATTTGCTGTTCCCAGATTGCTAACGATGTTGAACATTTTTTCATATATTTATTGGCCATTGTTTCTTCTCCTCCTCCTCCTTTTTGGTGGTACTAGGGGTTGAGCCCTGGGGCATTCTACCTCCAAGCTAAACTTCCAGCCCTTTTGGGTTTTGTTTGTTTGTTTGTTTTGTTTTGAAACATGGTCTCACTAGGTTGCTGACAGTTTCACTTAGTTGCTGAGTCTGTCCTAGAATCTGCCACCCTCCTCTCTCAGCCTCCCAAGTACTGAGATTTTGGGAAGCGTCTATTCAGATCCATTGTCCATTTTTTATTGGGTTCTTTGTTTTTTTTTTAGTATTGAGTTTATAGTCTAGATATTAATCCTCTATCAGAGTAGCTGGAGAAGATTTTCTACAATTCTGCCGGCTCCCTCTTTTAGGTTCTTGATAGTTTGCTGCACAGAAGCTTTTTAATTGGATGCCACCCCATTCACTGAGAGTTATGCATAAGTGCTCACTCATCCCCCAGGGAAGGTTTTCATTAACATATGTTAATGCACGTTAAACCAATCTGTTAACATGTAAATTTTAGTTTGCCCATCCTAGGCTTTACTTGCCCCACTCACCACTGTGACCACTGAAAAATCTCTGAAAAATTGTTGCTAGCTTATATGTACTGCATTTTACCCAAGTGACAGAATTCCAATAAGCAGTGGATCTGTGGGATGCTTAAAGCACTGAGGCTTCAGACAAAGTGCTTGCTTAGTAAAGGGAAAATCATTTTACCTAGTTTTCATAATATATTTTGCAATGGAGTTTTACTAATTAAATTTATCCTCTGAGAATCCAGTGGGGTACAAGAAGAATCACAATGGATATGATTTTAGAAATCTAAATAATCATAAGCTCCCTTAATAGTGAATGCACAACATACATGCTAAGACCCCAAATAGTAGCACATTTCCATTATCTTCATTCATCCTTAGTTCATGTATTATTGAAATCGGGCAAAGGACCAGCTTAGACCAATGTACCTTTGAGTGTCTGGCTGGGTATCAAGTTGGCCCTTGAATCGACTCATTACTCTAGTTGTGTGGCAGGAGAAACTTCCTTTTAGACACACTGTCATTCTACCAGCAATTGACTTGTCTGGACAAGTTTGTTTGCTTTTATTGTCCTCAAATTAAGCTACTCTCCTCTGACTCTTCAACTTTTCTTAAAAGTTTGATTAAACACTGGGAGCATTGTCAATATAGCTCAACTTCTAAGTCATTAAACATCTTAATCCTTTACATTCCTTGCAGCTGAGGCCATTTTCCTTTAGATTTCTCTCAAGCAGTGGGAAGGTTATGTCAGATGGCAGGGGGGTTACAGCCTTTACTTTGACCTTGCAATTTGATGATTATTTTCTGTGAGAAAGGTGTAGACCTTGTATAGAGATTTATGACACACTAATGACTAAATGAAAAATAAGCATAGCCTAATAAAATTTAAAGTAGACCTACATCAAAACAAACTCTGTTTAGTCCAGTGTGCTCATACCTGCTTCCATCAAATAAGCAGGCAAGGGAAAAACTTCTGTCATCTTCAGTAGAGATCCCAGTTGTTGAAATGGGAGAAATTAATGTATTCTCTTGAGCCCAAACACCTGTTCATCCTGTATCCCCTACCACGAATAATCAGTTCTTCTCATGATTATGATAGGCCTGTTGAGAAAATTGCCCATCTTCTTATTATAATTTTTATGCATACTCAAAATGAATATTTAAACTGTGATTTGTCAAGAGCTATGTCCAGTTGTTAGTTTTGCACAATGGTATGTGAGTAGGGCATACACAAAAGTGGATTTTAATATAAAAATAAAATGCTTGGAATTTCTCAGTCTCATCCTAATAAAATACCAAAAGCCACAACTATCCCTTCTTTTTTTTTTCTAAAACCCCGGTCACAAATATATGCTCCAAAGGAAGATAATTATCATAAGGCATCTATATGATTACAGATTACTGGATTGTAAATCCTTCATTCTTTGGCAAAATGACTTGATTGATTTTGGAATTTGAGCCTCTTTGTGATACACTGCTTAGAAGTGACCATTTCAGAGAAGGCAAAGGAGGACTTAGGCACACTCAGAAGAGTGCTGAATAAATAAGGGGAATCACACTGAATTGCCAAAGATTATTTTAATGGCTCGAACCCCTTCCTGTTACAGTAATTACAGGAACATCTTTAAGCTCTTCTCTGAAGAACTTGGGAATTGAAATAGAAAATGTTTTAATGAATTTAAATTATTTAAAATTTGTATTAGAATCTTAAGGATGAATGATTTTTGTATTCTCTTCCCCTGTTTATTAAGCATGAGCAATCCTTAGTGCATTTTCCTTTTGTAATCCATAGTATTTATATAAGTATGTATGGCATTGTGTCACATAGAAGTATACCTCTTCAGGATAACTGTGGTTTTAGGAAAATAAGCATACGTCAGCATTCAAAAAAGCTACATTTCAGAATAACAACACTTATTCCTTTTTTACTACAAAAAAAGAGGTCTGGTTGTAATTTCTGCTTGTAAGTTCAGTGTGGTAACAAATATAAGATGCAGCAGTTTCCTGATTCTGAAAGCCCAGTTAGTTGTTGCAATGGAAATGAAGACTTCTCTCAATCACCTGCCTGAAACAGAAGTCCTTCGGACAGACTGAGCTTGACCTCTCATTAAATCAGCTTGCAGAGGACTAGCCAGCAGATGCTGCTGACATAAACCCAGATGTAATCTCTTTAACCTTGTCCTGTAAGGCACACACAAGTCGTGACCGGGGAATTCAAAGTAAATTAGGTTTTACTTGAAAGTCTATAATCTAAATTCAATTTGATTAAAATGATGCCTGATTTGTGTCTGTAATGAAATATTTGGCTGCAGCTATTAGCAGTACATTTTTTCTTTTGGAATTTGTACCTAAGTCTATTTTTTCACAGCCATGTCCATCTTATTTTTATTTTAAGATAATCAGTTTTCAAGCTGGGTGTGGTGGCACACACCTGTAATCCCAGTACTTAGAAGGCTGAGACAGGAGGACTGCAGGTTCCAGGACAGTTTCAGCAACATAGCAAGACTCTCAGCAACCTAGTATGACCCTGTTTCAAAACAAAAATAAAAAATAGGCCTGGGGATGTAGCTTGGAGGTAGAATGCCCCTGGGTTCAATCCCTAGTACCACTCACAAAAAAGTCAGTTTTCCATTATTACCTTGTCTCCACATTCTTGAAATGAAGAGACCTTTAGAGGAGGAAGATGTATTAAAAAAAACTAGTTTAGCAAGATAATACAATGAGATGGCAAACATATTATCTCATTTTAGAAATTCATGGGAAAAGGTTCGCTTTGAAAGTCCAAATATAGTGGTTGTCTATGTTGGAAATACTTTCTTGATATTTAACATCATAGTATCAGAACTCCTTCATTACACATAAGCTTCATCTTACTACTATTTTGTTAAATCAGATTAATCATTCGTAGTCAACATAATGTCTAATGGAAATTGAATTAGCTAAAAATCATAAATCATTACCAGAATCATTCTGTTGTGTTTGTACATTTCCTGTTCCTTTTCTAAACTTTCTGTTTTAAGTATGTAATTCTGTTTTCTGAGGATAATCTATAGAGAGCCGAAAACATCTAAGCTTCAGCCATTTTTTGAATCAGGAGCTAGTTGCAGGAAATTTTGTATTTCACTTCTTAAAGCTATGGTATTTCTTCATATTTAACACCTCCACCCTCTCCCCACAACCCTTAAGAATCTAATGTCTGGCTAACCCTTCCCTAACTGCTTGGCCTCAATGTGTATGTACCCCAGAAGCAGAGTGCAAATGTGGGCTAAAATGTGTTAGATATTAGGGAACTTCAAGGAAATACTAGGAGCTGAAAAGCCCAGAGGAGGCAAAAGGTGTTGAAAGCTTTGAGAGCCCATTTCTGGGTGAGTGCTTCCAACTAAAAATTGCTCCTGATATTAATTTATAAAAAATAAAATGTCAATTTGCTGGGCACAGTGGCGCACACCTGTAATCCCACTACTTGGGAGGCTGAGGCAGGAGAATTACAAAATCAAGGCCAGCCTGTGCAATTTAGTGAGAGCCTGTCTCAAAACAAAATAAAGAAGGGCTAGGGATGTGACTTAGTGGTGGAGTGTCCCTGAGTTCAATCTCTAGTACCACAAAAAAGGCAATTTCATATTTAAAACTGAGAGCACAAATTTGCTCTTTTTTGTCCTAAAGTGTCCTCCTCATGTAGTGGTTGAAGTATCTTAGGGAACTGGCTTTTTTTTGAGGTTCTAGATATGGAACCCAGGTCCTCACACATGATAGCCAAATGCTCTACTACTCAGCTAGCCCCCCAACTCTTTGGGTCCCCTTTTTAAAAAGTTAACAATTGAAAGCCAGGTGTGGTGGCACACACCTATAATCCCAGTACTTGGGAGGCTGGGACAGGAGGACCACAGGTTTGAGGCCAGTTTTAGCAACTTAGTGAGACCCTCAGCAACTCAGTGAGACCCTGTTTCAAAATAAAAATAAAATAGGCCTGGGGGTGAAGCTCAGAGGTAGAATGCCCCTAGGTTCAATCCCCAGTACCCCCCCAAATTTACTAATTGAGGACTAGGAATGTAGCTCAGTGTTAGAGTATTTGTCCAGCATGAATGAAGTCCTGGTTTCAAAAAGTACTAATTGAAATTATGAATAAATTATTGAGATATAATTTACATTCAGTGAGGTACCCAGATCTTAACAGTAGAGAAGCATCAATTTTTAAATGCATTTACACTCATGCGACCACCACCCAGGTCAGGGCGTGAGACCTCATTACCACCTTAGCAAACTCATCCTTTGGCTCCTAAACTGCACTTTGAAACCTCTACTGGTAATTGAATTTGAGCTGGGCATTTACATGGAAAAGTCTTGATCTCATTTAGCTGAATTTAACTGGGTACTATCTACTCAATAAGCATTTAATGAAAGACTTACTTTTTAAAATTTACTCTGACGTTTCTTCAGTTTCTTTTCCTAAGCAAATGGAGTACATAAGTAACAAAAATGCTTTCTGAGCGTTAGACCGTGAAGACAGAACCCAGAGGACCCCAGGTAGGTAACTGTGAGGGAAACAGTAGCATTAGCACCAAGATTCCCTGGTGTTTGTTCTCTCCATTCTAGGTTTCAATCTGGGATCTGGAAAAAAAAAGGAAAAGGAAATGTTTTCACATGTGTTGCTGACTATAGTGTTAGAGTTGCTAGCAATGGACTTTCAACCCATAATATTGATGTAATGCTTTAGGGTTTGCTAGAGCACCTTCTTCTACATTGCCTTGTTGAATCTATCTTCATAGGCGCTCTAAAAAGCAAGGCATGT
>PVJS01051185.1:0-14063 GCA_004027185.1 Glis glis | reverse complement strand
CCGTCAGGCTGTGGTGAGCAGCAGCGGAGTCTGTGGACCCTCGTGCTTAGAGAGGGCCTGGCCCACCCACCGCTCTGTGCACTCTGGGCCCAAAAAGTCCCCAAGCAGCCATTTCTGATCTATGGGCGCCCCCTGCTGGCCACAGCTGGCTGAGCCCCACGGGCACATCCACACCTCCCTAGGTAGGACACAGTGGTAACAAATTGGGGTGGGGGTGCCCTCTGGAGCTCCCGGGCAGACGGGGCACAGGCAAATGCTTATGGGGACAAGCTGTAGAGGTCAGAAGGAGGTGACATTTGAGTTGAGCTATGAATGTCAAGAAGGTGCAGAGATGAGCCGGGCATGCGGCACAAGACTGTGATTCCACTAGTTGGGAGGCTGAGACAGGAGGATCACAGGTTCATGGACAGCCTCAGAAACTTAGCAAGACCCTGTTTCAAAATTAAAAATAAGAAGGGCCAGAGGTGGTGACGCACACTTATAATCCCAGTAGTTGGGAGGCTGAGACAGGAGGATCGCAGGTTCAAGGCCAGCCTCAGCTACTTAGTGAGGCCCTGTTTCAAAATTCAAATAGGGCTGGGGTGAAGCTCAGAGGTAGAACACCCTGAGTTCAATCCCCAGCATCAAAAGAAAAAAAAAGGCGCAGAGACAAAAGTGGCAGGAAGGGGGTGAGGGCGAGAGGCCAGCAGGGAAGGGGCTGGCAGGCGGGGAGTCGCCTGGGGGCCCTGGAGAGCCGGGCAGGCTTTTGAGCAGGGAAGGGACTTTTTTTTTGGTACTGGGGACAAAACCCAAGGGCTTTCTATCTCTGAGCTACACCCCAGCCCTATTAATTTATTTGCTCAATTAATTATCTATTTATTTGTGCTGGGGATGGAACCCAGGGGTGTTCTACTTCTGAGCTACACCCCAGCCTATCTATCTATCTATCTATCTATCTATCTATCTATCTATCTATCTATCATCTATCTATCAATCTAATCTATCTATCTATCATCTATCTAATCTATCTATCTATCTATCATCTATCTATTTTGTGGCACTGGGGGTGGAACCCAGGGGTGTTCTGCCCCTGAGCTACACCCCAGCCCTATTTATATTTATTTATTTATTTATTTATTTATTTATTTATTTACTTACTTACTTATCTTGTGGCGCTGGGGATGGAACCCAGGGGCGTTCTACCTCTGAGCTACACGCCAGCCTATCTATCTATCTTTCATCTATCTATCATCTATCTATCTACCTACCTATCATCTATCTATCATCTATATCTACTATCTACTATCATCTATCTACCTATCTATCTATCTATCTATCATCATCTATCTATCTTGTGGCGCTGGGGATGGAACCCAGGGGTGTTCTGCCTCTGAGCTACACCCCAGCCCTATTTATTTATCTTGTGGCACTGGGGATGGGACCCAGGGGCGTTCTACCTCCCCGCACCAGCTCCTCTCTGGCCCGCCTCGCCTGTTTTCAGTCTTGTCCTGAGCAGAGGGCACAGAGTGGAGCACAGCCCATCACCGTGACTTCATTTGTGTCTGTGAGATCCACCCTGGGGCAGTGCAGAGCGGACGTTGTGCTTTTTCATTGCTGTGTACTATTCTGCATGCTCACCCATCATTCGTGCCTCTTCCTGTCAAGGGACTCCTGGGCTGTTTCTGGCTGGGGCTGCCAGGCACACGTGTCTCGGGTGGACATCCCGGGGTGGCACCGTGGGGTGGATGTGGAGTTTTGGTAGACAGTGCTAGGCATGCTGTGGGTGAGGCCGTGTCGGCGTGCCCAGCCCCAAGTGTGCAGCACACGCACCTGTAAATCAACAGCTCCGCGCCGGCTGCCCAGTGGTGGACATTTGGGTCGTTCTCCATGTTTAGCTCTTGGAGCACTGGGGTCCCGAGCCTGTTGGTGTGTGCTCGTGTGAAGGGACCCTGCCTGGAATTCTGGGCAGGATGATAAGACAGTGACACGGCCACCTTCACCAGCCTCTATGGTAAACTCGGCATCTCCCGCTGGGCCCGTGAGACCTAGGGGTTTGGGGGGCACCTGGCCCTGTCCCTCTCTGCCCACTGTGCCCGGGGACCATCCCTGCTTCCTCCCGTGCTTGTCCGCACAAACCACTGAGGGCAGAGCTGCAACACTGGACCCTTTATCTTCCCACAATAAATCATGCTGGGTCACGGTGTCACAGGTAGAGCATCCCTTATCCCAAAACCCCAAATTTGAAATGCTACAAAAATGCCGGGCATGGTGGCGCACGCTTATCATCCCAGTACTTGGGAGGCTGAGACAGGAGGATCCGGGTTCGCGGCTAGCCTCGGCTACTTAGTGAGGCCTCCACAACTTAGTGAGACCCTGTTTCAAAATAAAGAATTAAAAAATAGGCCTGGGGTGCAGCTCGGAGGTAGAATGCCCCTGGGTTCCACCCCCAGTACCGCACACACACACTTAACCACACCCCTCCTTCATCTTATGCATCTTTATTTTTTTGGTACTGGGGATTATTGAACCCAGGGGCATTCTACCTCTGAGCTACACCCCCAGCCCTTATTTTGAAACAGGGTCTTGCTAAGTTGCTGAGGGTCTTACTAAGTTGAGTCTGTCCTTGAGCCTTCAGTCCTCCTGTCTCCGCCTCCCAAGCACTGGGATTGCAGGTGCGCAGGATTCCCACTCCACTGGACCAGAAGCCCCACCCTGCTCCGCAGGCCCCCAACCCCTGGGGGGATGGTGAGAGCTCCCAGAGCTCAGCCTGGCTGGCTGCTGACTGGGTGAGGGGACAGGCTTCGAGGGCTGCGGCCCAGGCTGGCAGCATGTTTTACTGGGATGGAGTGGCCCGCATGGGTGGACAGCCAAGTTGGGGCATATGGGGAGTCCCTGTGGGGGTGCAGGCCAGGCAGGGAGGCGGCACTGGGGTGGAAGGCGCTGTCCCTGTGCCCTTCCCTCCCCTGCACACCGAGCTACGGCTCCTAAGCTCAGTGCGCAGAAGCGTCACCGGGTGCTGGATGGACAGCTGTGGCCTGAGGCTCTGCTAAGCCGGGAGCCTGTGTCCAGCGGGCTTGGAGGGGAGGGGACGCTGAGGAACGAGGACATGCTCAGCCATCCTGTCAGCAGCAACGGGACAAGCTGCTGGTGATCAGAGTTGACAGGTCCTGTCCAGAGGAGAGGAGGGTCTGCCCACGACACCTCCATGGCCCTTGTGTCCAGGGGACACTCGTTCCCGTCTCTAGTTGGGAGGCAGGCAGAGGCACGAGGGCTGGCGACTCGTGGGCCACGCAGAGGGTCAAGGACAGGCCGGCGAGCTGTGCGCCTGTCCCTGGTCTCCCGGAGGAGCGGGTGCCACACCACGTCAGAGAGGGCAGGCGTGAGCTCGTTAACAACTGGAGTTTATTGTAACTGTCACCCTGGAGCGGTGGGCACTGCTGTGGGTGACCCGCACTGCCCTCTGGGCCTTGGGGAAGGTGAGGCCACTGTCCCTTGCCGGCCCCTCCCCTCTTGCAGAAACACTGATCTGGTGAACGGACAGTGTCGCCCCCGGAGCAGCGGGGAGGCGCCGGGCTTCCCGCCCACGGACTGGGCCAGGCCCACGGGCAGGAGAGGTGCCACGGGGCCCAATATGGCAGGATGCAGGGACAGGAGGGAAACAGAAACAGCATGGAACGCGCAAAGAGGAGCTCCGAGTGCGGCCGGCAGAACAGAGCGGCAGCGGGAGGTGGCCTGTGGCAGAGGTCTGCGGCCGGGCGAGCCCGTGCCCATCTGGCAGCTGTTGGACCTCTCAAGGAAAGACTCCGGCTCCTTCCCGGACTCGAGGGGCAGAGAGAAGACTCCTGGAGGACATGCCTCCCTGGGAGCGGGGGCATCTGGGGCGGGAGTCCCCGCAGCGCAGGTGGCCTCGGAGGGGAGCGGCCCTCCCCTGTGCAGCAGGCTTGGCAGGAGCGGCCCAGGCCTTCGCCAGGAGCCGGGTCGGGGTGCTGGCCACAGAAGCCCCTCACTGGGTCCGGAGCTGGTAATCTAGGAGACAGAGGGCAGCGTCCATGCTGGGCTGGCTCGGGAAGGCTCGCCCCGGGCCGCAGCCTGAGCCGCACATGGCGGCTGCACTCACCTCCGTTCTGGGTGATGTACCGGACCCAGGGCAGGGCCTGGTAGCCGCTCTTCTCGATGATCTTCAGGTAGCGCACCTGGGGCACAGGGAGTGGGACCTGAGCGTGCGCGTCACCCCCACGCTGGTCCCCACCTCCCCGGGGGCTGGCGGGGAAGCTGTGGCTGCGGGGAGGAAGGGCCGGTCCCCAGGGCCCTTGGGTTCTCTGTGGGTTCTTCTCTGCCCAGCAAATCAGGCCCTACATGGAACGTGAGGGACGCAGAGCCTCCAGCGGCAGCTCTGGGACGCGTGTCTCTGGGATGAGCTGAAGCGCGGGGCTGGGTCTCAGTGGACATGGCTCAGGCCTCTTCCCACCAGTGTCAGGGCCTGGACAGAGCACACCTGGCCGACCCTGCTGACCCTTTTCCTGGCCAGTTGTGTGGTATCTGCCGCCTGCGGCCCTCCGAGCCCTCTGTCACCCGGGGCTGTGCGTGGCCGCACGCACCTGGATGCCGGAGGTCGTGAAGTAGGGGATCTCGAACTTGACGCTGATGGGGGGCTTGCCCTCCTTGTCCTCGGCCTCCACGCTGGGCAGCCCGAAGTGCGCCCGCATCAGGTACTCCTTGCCACCCTGGGAGCAGAAGGGGCGCCGTCAGGCCCAGAGCCTCACCCTGGGACTCCGAGTCCTACAGTGCAAGTTTCCCAAGCCCCAGGAGAGAAGATGGCTGCCACCGAGTCAATGAGGACAGGCGGCCTCGGGAAGGAGGAGCGAGGTGTCCACACGGCAGGTGAAGGACCTGTGGCCCCGGTGCCCCCTCCCAGGGCAGCACGACAGTGAGCTACTGAGAGGAGCGAGCGCGAGAAAGTCAGGAGGGCAGGGCGCCCCGGAGACCCCAGCAACTTAGGGAGACCTGGTCCAAAATAAAAATGAGCTGGGGTGTAGCTCAGTAGTAGAGTGGGGTTCAATCCCCAGTGACAGACAGACAGACAGACACACACACACACACACACACACACACACACACACACACAACCAGTCCCAGTTACGAATGTCAATCAGATGTCTTAAATACAATGTCAGCTAACTGAATCCAGCGGTGCACTGATCAGGAGGCGCTTCCCAGCGTGCACGGCGGCTCAAGGTCCATCCTCCTCACGGGTTTGAACAGAAAGAGCCCTGTGGTCACTGAGAGAGACACCACAGAGGACCAGTGACACTCATTACCTGTCCACCCTAAAGACCCGGCCAAGCAGGCGGGCCGGGCCGCAGCCACGTGGAGGGCATCCGGGGGCCGGGCCGGGCAGGAGGCCGCTCTCTCCACCGCCACTTAGGAGCCCCAGATGGCGCTGAGCGATGAGACGCCCGAAGCCCTCAGATGCCCAAGAACAGGAGAGGAAGAGAGACAGCCACATCTGGCTGCACATGATGCGAGCGAGCATCTGAACACCCAGAGAACAGAAGGGACGACTGCTAGAAACGAGGCGCGTCGGGGAGGAGCCGCACAGACACCAGCGAGCTGCCAGGAGAGACAGGAACAGAAGAGCCCGTTCCCCAATGTGGACCTAAGACCCACCTCACAGAGGACGAGCCCCGGGGGGCAGGGACTGCCCGTGGCTTTCATCTAGTTCCAGATCTGCGGATGTGACCGCGCTCAGCAAACATCTCCTCTGTGCTTTTCTGTACATACACAGGCATGTGACACTTTCACAAAAGGTACTTTTTAAAACGATGGGAAAGCGCAAGTGAGGGATGAAAGGTCAACATGAAGGCGTTCTCAGAGGGTTCGGAACTACGCAGTGACGGAAAGCGGCACGCAGAGGAAGGGAGGGCTCCAGAAGGGCGTTCTCTATTCACCTGGAGTTAAGTTAGTATGAGTCTGATTCTGAGAAGTTGCATGCATATGGTTTAACCCAAGTACACTCACTAGGGCAATGTGTAAAATACAGTGTGAGAAACCACTAAAGAGATTAAAATGCTAAGGAGAAAATAACCTCAAAAGGCACACAAGAGCCAGGCGTGGTGGTGCACACCTGTCATCCCAGTACTGGGAAGGCCGAGACAGGAGGATCACAGGTTCAAGGTCAGCCTTAGCAACTTAGCAAGACTCTGTCTCAAAATAAAAACTAAAAAGAGCTGGGGGTGTAGCTTGGTGGTAAAATGCCCCTGAGTTTAATCCCCAGCACCAAAACAAACAACAACCAAAACAAGGCATACAGGTGGCACAGGACAACTCGGCCTCATAAAGATGTTCACTCTTCCCAGTTAGCTTACTGACTTCATGCAGAACAAAGGGGGAATGAAGGGAGCCAGGGGGTGGGTGCTGAGGGTGGGGCACCCCGCCAGGTATCAAAACGTCAATGAGGCCTCTAGTCGAAATGAGGCCTTTGCTGCATGGATGGACAGACAAGAGGAAGTTCAGAAATAGACCCGCTGCCATATGGAAATGGGAGATCTGATAAACACGGCATCTCAAGTCACCGGGAAGGAGACGGGCTTTTAGTGAGTGATGATAGGAAACTGGATTGTCATTTGGAGAAAGAGAAAACTGGATCTGTATCTCATCCAGTCTCCCAGAACATGCCCCGAAAGAACCTAAAATCTAAGATGAGGCCGCCACTGACAGATTCCAGGAGCAAATGTGGATGAATTCCTTTGTAACCAGGAGTAAGGAAGCCTTTCAAAGCACAACCTAAAATCCAGACACAATAAAAGGAAAAGACTGAGAATGTGACTATGTGAAACCACATCCTCAACACCAGAACAAAGAAGCAATCCAAAAAAGTCACACAAGCCAGGGCAGTGGTGCACACCTGCCATCCCAGTGCACCAGTGCTTGGGAGGCTGAGACAGGAGAATCACAGGTTGGAGGCCAGCCTCAGAAACTTAGTGAGAGAGACCCTATTTCAAAATAAAAATGGCTGGGGGCGTAGCTCGGAGGGTGAATGCCCCTGGGTTCAATACCCAGTACTACAAAAAAAAAAAGTCACACACACACACAAAAGTCACACAACAAAAGACACCAGAAACAAAGTTAAAAGATAAACACCAAGCTGGGCATGGTGGCACACGCTTGTAATCCCAGTACTTGGGAGGCTGAGACAGGACAGGAGGATCGCAGGTTTAAGGACAGCCTTGACAACGTGACGAGACTCTCAGCAACCTAGTGAGATCCTGTTTCAAAATAAAAAATAAAAAATAAAAAATAGGGCTGGGGATATAGCTCAGAGGTAGAACTCCCCTGGGGTTCAATCCCTAGCGTGTGCGCGCACACACACAAACACACACACACACACACACACACACACACACACACACACACACAAACACCAAATTCAGGGAAACTATGTGCAAATTATGTCAAAGAAAAAGAAAGTACCAATCAGGCCAATATATAAAGAGCTCTTGGAAACTAAGGACCCAACCTGACAGAAAAATGAGAAGAAACAGCCTCGATTCCCAGAAAAAGCAATGCAAATGGCCCTCAGATGTAAGAAAAGTACTGTTGAGGGCTGGGCGTGGTGGCGCACGCTTGTAATCCCAGTACTTTGGGAGGCAGAGACCGGAGGATCCGGGTTCGCGGCCAGCCTCAGCTCTCTCTCTCTCTCTACCTAGTGAGGCCCTCCGCAACTTCATGAGACCTGGTTTCAAAATAAAGTATAAAAAAATAGGGCCGGGGGTGTAGCGCAGAGGTAGAACGCCCCTGGGTTCAATCCCCGGTACCGCAAAAAAAAAAAAAAGTACTGTTGATAACGAGAGAACAGCAAAACAGACTGTGCTCTGCTCTCTGCTTGGGGGAAGCCAGAAAGCTCAACGGTGACTCCACGGGTGAGGCTCCAGTGACGGAGCTGACAGAATCGAAATAGTGCAAGTCCCACACAGGCAGCTGCACGCTGCAGGAAATCCAGGATCCCTGGAACTTCTGACCCAGCCATCTCATTTATGAAACCTACCCTGAAGCCACACTCCCGGCACACAGAACAACACATGCACAGGTTACCCGTTAGAGTGGTCTCTCTAAAGCCAGTGAATACGAACAACTTAAATGCCTTTTGATAGGGGGTGGCTGACTAGTGACTGAATAAATGGTACACAGTGGAATACTATGCAACTGTTATAAAGAATGAGGAGTTTGAGAGTCAAAGTAATCTTGAAAAAGAACAGATCTGGAAGACTGATGCTTCCTGTCTTCAAAATTTACTACAAAGCTATGGTAATCAGAACCAGGTGAGGTGGCAGATGCCTATAATCCCAGTACCTGGGAGGCTGAGACAGGAGGATCTCAAGTTGGAGGCCAGCCTCAACAACATACCAAGACCCTCAGCAACTTAACAAGACCCTATCTCAAAAATAAAAAATGCTGGGGTGTAGCTCAGAGATAGAGCATCCCAGGATTCAATCCCTAGTAAAACACACACACACACACACACACACAATCAGAACAGCATGGTCTCCCTGGATCCAGCTGGCAGGGAAAGCAGCTGCTGAGGAGCTGGTGTTACGGAGGGGTTAGGACGACCCTTGTTACCGGAGCCACGCCCACGCCTGGTCCCCCCTAATGAGGCGCAGGAGTTGGGTATATCGGGGTGCTGCTGAGAGGGTGCTCACTGGGAAGGACTTGATGGACCACACAATCTCGCTGTTCTCGGGGACCCATTTGACACTCCCCACCGTCGTCTTGAATTTGGGGGAGTCGGCGTCGTTGGGCACAGGGATGTGGATCTCCACGTTGTTGGCTGTTGACCGCCGCTTGAACTGGCTCTTGGCCTGGAGGTGAGGGTTGTGAGGGTGAAGGGGAGAGGGCCCGGCCCCACTCAGCCCCCCGAGGGCCCCCCTCAGTCTGGCTGGCAGGACCCTGCTCCCCACTGACTGCCCCGGCTGCTCCCGGACTGCCCACACCCGCCCCCATCCTTTGGATCTCCCTCTGCCTCCTTCCTTCCTTCCTTTTTTTTGGTACTGGGAATTGAACCCAGGGACATTCTACCTCCGAACTATACCCCCAGCCCTTTATTATTATTATTTTTTAAAATTTTGAAGTAGTGGCCAGGCGTGATGGCGCATGCTTGTAATCCCAGTACTTGGGAGGCTGAGACATGAGAATCGCAGGTTCACGGCCAGCCTCAGCAACTTGGAGGCCCTCTGCAACTTAGTGAGACCCTGTTTCAAAAATAAAGAATAGAATAGGGCTGGGGGTGTAGCTCAGAGGTAGAATGCCTCTGGGTTCAATCCCCAGTACCAAAAATAAAAAAAAAATTGAAGCAGGGTCTCACTAGGTTGCTGAGAGTCTCACTAAGTTGCTGAGATTGTCCTCAAACCTGGGATCCTCCTGTCTCAGCCTCCCAAGTACTGGGATTACAGGCATACACCACCATGCCTGGCTCCTCCTTTTTTGTGTGTGTGTGGTACGCATTCTACCTCTGAGCTACAACCCCAGCCATATTTTCTTTATTTTGAAACAGGGTCTCACTAAGTTGCTGAGGGTCAAGCCAAGTTGCTGAGGCTGGCTGTGAACCTGCGATCCTCCTGTCTCAGCCTCCCAAGTACTGGGATGACAAGCATGCACCACCACGCCTGGCTATCCACCTTATTTATTTATTTATTTATTTATTTATTTATTTATTTTGCGGTTCTGGGGATTGAACCCAGGGGCATTCTACCTCTGAGCTACACCCCCAGCCCTATTTTTTATTCTTTATTTTGAAACAGGGTCTCACTAAGTTGCACGGGGGCCTCACTCAGTTGCTGAGGCTGGCCGTGAACCTGCGATCCTCCTGTCTCAGCCTCCCAAGTACTGGGGTTACAAGCGTGCGCCACCACATCCAGCTATCCACCTCATTTTTGAAGTCCACCATCTCCATGCTACTCCCCAGGCCTTTGCGGTTTCCCATTCCTCCTGCTGGCCTCTAGGGCAGCATCTGGGTCCCCAGGGTGTGCTTGGACTGGACTGGGCCCTGGAGAGGCAGGGGCATTCCACCTAGCCTGGGGGCCCTGTGCACCCTAGCCTGGATGGGGACCTGGGTGGGGCGCTGACCTTGATCATGTACTCGATGCGGCTGTGGGAATGCTTCTCGATCACAGACTCGATCCAGATCAGAGGTTTGACCTGTGGGGAGAAGCGGGTCTCAGCCTGGGTTGGGACTGCCCTTCGGGAGGGGCCCAGTGCTGCCCAGGACTCTGCCCGGCTCGGAGTCCTGCGCAGTGCACTCACGTGAGTGTTGAGGCGGTAGGACATGAGCTCGAACTCGCCGTCGGGCGGGATGAAGGAGATGGTGCGGTCGTTCTCGAAGCGGGAGAGCCGCACGCACTGGTGGAACTTGACGTCCTCCAGCTCCACCGACTTGCTCTTGCCTCCTGAGGGAGCAGGGGTGTAGGTGAGGTGGCAGGGATCCTGGGCCCCCCACCGTGTGGGACCCCCTCACGCCCTGGGGGTGCCTTCTGAGGGGGCGGGGGTGTGAGTGAGGCGGCAGGGACCCTGGGACCCCCTCACATCCTGGGGTGCCCCCTGAGGCTGAGCGCACGGTACTCACGGCCCGTGTTGTCGAAGAGGACCTTGTCGTTGAGGCCCAGGCGCAGCTCGGGCATGCCCGAGAGGAAGACGCGCATCTTGATGGAGCCCACGATCTCGCTGCGCAGGACGTTGCCATTGGCACTGACCTGGGGGCCGCAGGGTGACCGTGAGGTCCTGCCTCACCAGCCGCTGCCCCCACGCTGTGGGACCCTCCCGAGACTGTCACAGGCCCTGGTGATGCAGGGTGAGGAATCTGGTCTCCAGGCTTCTCCCATGCAGCACTCCCTCCTGCCAAGGGCCTCTGAGTGTCCCCTGAACAGACCCAGCCACTGGCCCAGGACCTGAGACTGGGCCGGGCTTGTTTTTCTGAGGAGCTCTGATTTTCTGCCTGGGCCTGGGAAGGCCACTGGCCCCCGGCCCCCAGGGTCTGTGGAAGATGCAGCATCCTGGGCCCTGCCCCCAGCGACAGCAGCCACCGCCTCAGCCTGTCTGCCGCCCTCCAGTGGGAGGCCAGTGTGCTGTGTGCTGCTGGGTCCAGCATGGAGCAGCATCTGAGAAGCAGGCCATCATGGGTACAGGGACCCCGGGATCCTCGCTGGCTGGGCTCCAGGGCGCTGCCTGTGACAGCCCCTACTTCCCCTTCCCTGGGGAGCCATCTCCCCTGAAACTGGACATGTGTGGTCACCAATGGCAGAAGGCAGGCTCAGGAAGTGCAGCCACAAAGCCACCCAGCCCCGAAGCTAATCTCAGCCCCGTGGGCAGCCATCAGGACGAGTGGCCTCAGTGGAGGTGTGACCAGCCCCCCAAAGTGCTCAACAGGTGTTTGCACGAGACTGACTGTTTAAATCCCCTGCCCGTCCAGGTGATGGGGATCTGGAGGCAGACCTCGGCCCAGCCACCAGGTATGCAATTCCCAAAGGGGTGTGGCATGCTCACGCAGCCTGTGGTGACCCACAGGGCACCAGGCAGCAGGCCCCGCTCTCCAAGCTGCTCCCTGGGGTTTGCTTTTCCACGCTCAGGCACCCCAGAGCCACGTTCTGAGCTCCATCAACAATGCAGACAAGGGCCCCAGGCAGGAGGGAGGGTGGTTAGTGAGGTAGGAAAGCACACAGGCCCGCCCTGGGAGGAGCTCTGGTTGGGCAACTGCACTCAGGAGACGCAGCCCCCGACCAGGTGTGATGTCGCACAGGTGCAACCTCGGCCCCCAGGCAAGGGGACGAGGCCTGCCGTGAAGCAGCGGAAGCGCCGCAGGCCCGCGGGGGGTTCTCACCAGCTCACACCAACTTCCCACTGCCCCTGACTGCAACCACGGAGCCAGGTAGAAGGCCTGGTGGCCACTGGAAGATTCTGAAGAGGGCAGCAGGTGGGCAGGGAGGAGTTGCCAAAGAACGAGCAGAACCCCTTCCCCACCATCCCACCAGAGAGGGCGACGGACACCGGAAGCGGAAGTGAGACCTCAGGGCAGCCTCCAGCCCGGCCCTGGGAGCACATGACTCAGGACGGTCTTCAGCTCGGCCCTCCAACCCCGGGAGAGAAGTGAGGCCCCGCGCAGCACAGTGGGGACCTAAAGCCCTGTTTTTGGCCACAGGTCCAAAAGACTGAGGGAATTGGAAAATACTGGATAGAAAACGGAGAGCGAGGTGCTCAGGAAAGCACCTCACAAAGACGTTTGTCTCCAGCACTCTCTGGAGTCCCTCACCTTGATCCAATCCTCATACCATCCTCTCACCAAGACTTGGAAAGCTGAACTCATCGCCCAGGTCCCTGCTGACCGGGGCCGTCTACTCAGGACAGCGCTGAGAGCCACGGGCCCAAAGGCTTGGACCACCACACTCATGGCCCCTGGGCTCGGGGAGGAATGAATGGCCTGCGCCTAACCAGAGCCATGCCAGCTAAACAAAACAGCATTTCCTCATGTAAATAAGACCTAGAATCTTAGCACGTGACATTTTAAAGTTCACAATAGAATCCAAAATCAGCATACAAAGAGCCATGGAAATCCCAACTTGCCTGTGAAGGCACGATTGGCGGATGCTGGCGCTGACAGAGGTTGGGGTTATGTGACATGGACATTAAACAGCTATTAAAAAATCGGAGCCGGGCGCGGTGGCGCACGCTCGTCATCCCAGCGCTTGGGAGGCTGAGGCCGGAGGATCCGGGTTCGCGGCCAGCCTCAGCTACTCAGTGAGGCCTCCGCAACTTAGTGAGACCCTGTTTAAAAATAAAGAATAAAAAATAGGGCTGGGGGTGTAGCGTGGAGGTAGAACGCCCCCGGGTTCCATCCCTGGTACCGCAAAAAAAAAAAAAAAATAGTGAAAGTGCTTGCAATAAATGTTGAAATAGAAAGTCTCCACAAAGAAATAGATGATATGAAGAAAAACGAAATGGAGATATTTAAGACTGAAAAATACACTAACCAAACTTAGAACTCAAAAGCAGAATGGAGATAAGACAGAAAAGGTTCAGTGGACTTGTGACCTGAAAGACAGATCAACAAAAATGACCCGCTTGGTACAACGGGGAGAAGAAAAGATGGAACAAAAGGAACAGAACTCTGGGACGCGTGGGCCAGTAGCAGAAGGTCTCACATCCACACGACACTGGAGTCCAGAAGGAAAAGAGGAAGACTGAAACAGAAACACACGTGAGGAAAAGGCGGCTGACCGTGTCCAAGCTGGGGAAAGGCATAAACCTAGACTCAAGAAGCTGAATAAACTCCAAGCGATAGAAACTGCGAGATATCCACACCTAGAAGCATTAAAGTTTAACTGCCGGGGGCGTGGCTCACTGGTGGAATCTGGCCTAGCAGGTGAGAGGCGTCTAGCAGGTGAGAGGCGTCTAGCAGATGAAAGCTAAAGGCGATGGAAGAAGCGGGAGAGCAGCAGCCAGAGCAAAGCGACGCGCTGCCTAAAGGGGATCCGGGATTCCAGACTGGAGCTCTCATCAGAAACCGTGGGTGCCACAGGGAAGGGATCCAACTTTTTCTTTTTTGGTGGTACAGGGATTGAACCCAGGAGCATTCGAGCTACACCCCCAGCCCTACTTTATTTCTTATTTGGAAACAGGGACTTGCTAGGTGGATGAGAGTCTCACTACTTGCTGAAGCTGTCCTTGAACCTGTGATCCTCCTGTCTCAGCCTCCCAAGTACTGGGGTTACAGGCATGCGCCACTACGCCTGGCTTATTTTTTAATTCTGGAACAGGGTCTCACTAAGTTGCAGAGGGCCTTGCTAAGTTGCTGGGGCTGGCTGCGAACCTGTGATCCTCCTGTCTCAGCCTCCCAAGTACAAGAATTATAAGTGAGCGCCATGCCCACCTGGTCCAACATTTGTGTGTGTGTGTGTGTGTGTGTGTGTGTGTGTGTGTGTGTGGTACTGGGGATGGAACTCAGGAGCATTCTACCTCCAAGCTACACCCCCAACCCTATTTTATTCTTTTTTTTTTTTGCAGTACTGGGGATTGAACCCAGGGGCATTCTACCTCTG
>PVJS01051184.1:0-14063 GCA_004027185.1 Glis glis | reverse complement strand
CCCCCAGCCCTATTTTTTATACTTTATTTTGAAACCGGGTCTCACGAAGTTGCGGAGGGCCTCACTAAGGTGAGAGAGAGACAGACAGACAGACAGGGAGAGAGAGAGCGAGAGAGCTGAGGCTGGCCGCGAACCCGGATCCTCCGGTCTCCGCCTCCCAAAGTACTGGGATTACAAGCGTGCGCCACCACGCCCGGCAATTTTGTTCTTCTTTACTGCTGAGTAGATTTCTATTGTGTGGACATCCCATAATTTTGTAATCCATTCATCTGTTGACGTACACCTAGGTTGGTTCCATAATTTTACTATTGTGAATTGTGCTGCTATGAACATGAGTATGCATAGTAGTTCTCTGATTTCAACCCCTTTGGAAAAATACCCAGGAGCGGTATATCCAGATCATATTGTGGATCCATTCCCAGTTTTCTGAGGAATCTCCACACTGATCTCCATAGCAATTGAACTAATTTGCAATCCCACCAATACCAACTACATGCTGCTTGCAATAAACTCACTTTACAGCCAAAGATATCCATATGCTAAAGGTGAAAAGATGGAAAAAGTGTACCATGCAAATGGAGACCAAAATAAGCAGGGGTAGCAATGCTCATATCCAACAAAACAGACTTTAAGCTAAAAAACATCAGAAGAGACAAAGTGGGTCATTTCTTATTAATATAAGGAACAATCCAACAAGAAGTTATAATGATAGTAAACATTTATGCCCCAAATGTGGGTGCACCAACTTTTGTAAAACAAATTCTTTGGGACATCAGGTCTAAAGTAGACCAAATAAAGTAATATTGGGAGACCAACACACCACTAATACCACTAGATCAATCTTCCAGCAAAAGTGAGTAAAGACTATAGAGACCTAAAGAACACTGTAAACCAAATGGACCTAATAGACATATACAGAATATTTCAACCAACAATAGCTGAATACACATTCTTCTCAGCTGCTCACGGAAACTTCTCCAAAATAGATAATATTCTGGGCCACAAAGCAAGTACCAGCAAATTCAAAAAATGTAATATAATTCCCTGCATCTTCTCAGATCACAATGGAATGAAAGTAGAAATCAACAACAGGAAGACCAAAAAATTACATAAATACATGGAGACTGAATGATACACTCTTGAATGAGGACTGGATCAGAGAAGAAATGAAGGAAGAAATTTTAAAAACTTCCTAGAATTGACATGTTTTAAATAAAGCCACATCTATCTTGTTACTTGTATTTCTTGTACACACCTAAAACCCTCTTTACTGTGCATTAGAGTCCAGATTACTTTACCTGAATTTCAAGTCCTCAGTCACTTGACACTTTTTACCTCTCCAGTTTTTTTAATTATTGGTGCACTGTACTCATTCATCTTAATGAAGTTCAGAGTGATAGGGATATACACAGCGCTCGGTGAGCTTCCCCTGGCTCCCACTCTTCTCCCTCCTCTTCCCCATACACTGTATTGAGATTGGCATTGTTAATTTTGTATACATACATAGTGTCAATTGGAGTGTTTCCTATTTCTCACTCACCCCTTCCTTTTCTGAGCACACTTTCTACACACACACACACACACACACACACACACACACACACACACAAGTTGAAGCTCTTAAGAATACACCATTTTTTCTACCTTTTGAGGGTTATTTTTTCTGCCATCAATTCTTTCCTCCCCTGACTCCTTGTTTGTCTACAGTCCCACTCAAATCACCTATGTTAGTCTCCTAGGGAATTGAAATAAAATATCTCCGATTGTTATTATTAAGGAAGAGAACTTTCCTCTACCTTACACAAATCTGTCCATGAGTGAGATAAACAACCAATTTATTTTCCCCTAGTTCTGGCTTCAGAAGTCCCAAGCCCAGGTGTTGGCAGGTTATTCTTCCCCTGAGACCTCTGTCCTTGGCTTGCAGCCTCCGCCTCCTCACTCTGGTCTCAGGTGGTCTTTCCTCAGGACTCACCCATCCAGAGTCTGTGGCCAAGCTTCTCTGTCTTATGAAGACACCAGTAAAACTGGATGAGGGCCTACTCCAATGACCTGGCTTTAACTTAATCATCTCTTTAAAGGCCGAATGCAGTCAATTTGTGAGGGATAATGGGTAAGGACTTAAAAAAATCATACTTTATAAGTCTTTGTATGATTCCTTTTTAGAATAAAATGTGATTTGGAAAAATATGAATTGAGGGGGGCACAGTTTAGTCCATAACACTAGCTACCCACTCATCAGATACATTGATTAGACCTCAAATTCCCCTTCAAAATATGTCCTAAACTGATTTTGGTACCTCTTTTTCTATGATCTTGTAGTATGCCTTATATTTTCAAATAATATTTCACAGTAATTTTCTGCTTAGTTCAATGAAGTTTATTTCTTCAATGACACCTGAAGGCAAGAGCTGTATATTAGTGTATTTTACAGAAAATGCGTCACAGTTTATAGTGATCATAACACCTCATTGATGGTGCCATATTTGATTTTAGGGATGTGAAAATGTAAAAAAATAAGGTATATCTTTCAAATGATAAAATACTAAGTTTGTTCTATCCCCAAGGTCTAGTTGAGGATAGTTTTTTTTTTTTTTGGCGGTACTGGGGATTGAACCCAGGGATATTCTACCTCTGAGCTACACCCCCAGCCTTATGTATGTATGTATGTATGTATGTATATTTTTGCAGTACTGGGAATGGAACCTAGGGGCATTCTACCTCTGAGCTATACCCCCAGCCCTATTTTTATTCTTTACTTTGAAACAGGGTCTCACTAAGTTGTGGAGGGCCTCACTAAGTAGCTGAGGCTGGCTGTGAACCTGCGATCCTCCTGTCTCAGCCTCCCAAGTACTGGGATTACTAGCAGGTGCCACCACACCCAGCTGAGGATAATTTATATTAGGGACTCAGGAAGTTGTTTTGAATGCAAAGATTAATGGATTTGTATAATGTGAGAAATTTAGAATTACACCACATTTAAATAGAATAAGTTGTGTTTCATAGAAAATGCATTTTTAAATTACACAGTTGCTTAGGAAGGATGCAAAAATCAGAACCTAGGAGCTTAGATACATTTCTTTTTTCAGATACTTTTCCTATATTTCTTAGCTAAAAAATGGCAACACAGAAACCACAGAGAAAACTATTAACTCACTATGGATCTTTCCAATTCTTGTAAATTACCTGAAACATGCAGTTCATGCTCTACCTTTTTCTTCACTTGTCAGAAATAAGATGTAATGCTTTATGGTTGTGACATATGTTTTCATAAACACTTGTATTTTGCCTTGGATTATAGCTATCTTTTAATATAACTATCTTTAAACTGGAAGATAACTAAAGAAGCTCCAGGAGAGCAGAAAATATGAACAATATAACTCACTTATAGTGAACTGATTGAGCAGGCAGTAAAAATTACCTCATCTGCAGGAAAATGGACAGAACTAGAGAATATTATGCTAAATGAGACCAGGCAGTCTCAGAAAGCCAAGGGTCGTATGTTTTCTCTCATATGTGGAAACTGGAAGAAAAATAAGAAGCAAAAGGGACTTCAATCACATGAGGAGAGGGAGCAGTAGAACAGTGGAAGGGGACTGGGGGAGCCAGGTGGGGAGGAGAAAAAGCAGGATTGAGGGAGGGATCAGTTCAAATAAGGTTATGTCCATACATCAATCTCACTAACATGAATGGGGAGAAAAGAAGGGAGAACGGGGTGGGATACTGAGATAAACACACCAAGTGATGTGTGTGCAAGCAAGCTTGAATGACTTTGAATCTCACTATGATATATAATTACAATGCACTAATAAAATTATTTTAAAAAAAACACCAAAGTCAGAGAAGAATTTGAGTTGAAATTTGGAGGACTCGTGTGTGTGTGTGTGTGTGTGTGTGTGTGTGTGTGTGTGTTACAGGGTGGTTTAACAAATTCTTCCTTTTTTGCAAAAACACAAAATGTGAAGTTGATTATGAAATGTGATATTATCAGCCACAATATGAGGCTTAATGTGTCCAATGTGCTTAAGGGTATTATTGTGCAACTCCTAAATTTCATAGATTTCTATGATTTTCTTATACTTTTTTGTGGTACTAGGGATTGAATACAGAAACATTATACCTCTGAGCTATACTCCCAGTCCTTCTTATTTTTTATTTTGAAACAAGGTCTCACTAAATTGCGGAGGACGTCACTAAATTGCTGAGGCTGGCTGTGAACCTGTGATCTTCCTGTCTCAGCCTTCCAAGTTCTGAGATTACAGGCATGCACCAACACGCCCAGCTTTTCTTATACATTTTGACATAAGTGATTGTAAAATTTATAATTTCCCACTGCTGACTCATTTGGTCATTGTAGATAATGCTGGAAAAATTTATATAAGATATAAGTTTATATGTTATATATAAATAATAACATCTTACTAAATCCTTAAAATAATCCCTTTGAAGTATTATCAACATTTCACAGATATACATACATAGGTATGTCTTAGTGTACATAATAAGAAAATAAAAAAATGGTAGACATCACTGAGATTATATCCTTCTATTTCCACAATTGAAGAATTATGATTTCATAATTAACTGGTTTCAGGTTAACTGGTACAGTTTCCTGAGCCTACAGCAAGTAATAAATTCACCTCTGCTAGATCTTGGATGGAAAAAAACTGTATCTTATATAAACTGATTAAACACATTAGACCACAGGCATGTAATACAGTTGTTAAAAACTGCTGTCTTGACCCAGTTTAAAGGCCCTAGCTAGAGGCCAGTCTGTTATACAACCCAACACTATCAGACTTTCACATTTCCTTATCAGACTTTCACATTCTGGGGCACGTATGCACCAGCCCTAATTGCCCCAGAGGTAGGTACCACACAACTATCAACTGCTCTTGGGTTCTAGAGCCTTTAAAAATTATTCAGTTTAGCCAGTCTGCAGGGAGCCTGAAAACCCCAACTAACCCTATCTCACTTTCCACACAGGAGCTGCCTCCTGCAGCTGTTGTAGGGTCCCTATGGGCAGCGCCCTGTGGTCCCGCCTGGCAACCTTCTTCAAAGCTATGCCATAGATCTGCTTTTCATCTAGCCAACTGTCAATGTGTTTTGTCTGCTCTCCGAAGAAATCTATAAATTTGCGCTGGGCGTGGTGGCGCACGCTTGTAATCCCAATACTTTGGGAGGCGGAGACCGGAGGATCCGGGTTCGCGGCCAGCCTCAGATCTCTCTCTCTTCCTGTCTGTCTCTCTCTCTCTCTCTCCTTGTTTCTCTCTCTCTCTCTACTTAGTGAGGCCCTCTGCAACTTCGTGAGACCCGGTTTCAAAATGAAGGATAAAAAAATAGGGCCGGGGGTGTAGCTTGGAGGTAAAATGCCCCTGGATTCAATCCCCGGTACCGCAAAAAAAAAAAAAAAAGAAATCTATAAATTTTACAAAACAAACTGATCTAGGTTCTTAGTAGATAAAAAAAAAAACGAAAAAATAAGAGGGAGAGAGGGGGAGAAAGAAGAGAAAAGAAACAAATTAAGAAGCTATTGAGCTCATAGAAGGAAGAATGGAATGGTGATTCCCGATTGCTGGAGTGGAGTATGGGAAATGGGTAAACACTAGGCAAGGTGTTCAGTTTTCAGGTTCTGAAGATCTAATGTACAACAATGTGACTATAACTAACAGCATTTTATCCTATACTTGAAATTTGCTAAGAAAGCAGATTTTACCTATGCAAAATGGTAACCGTCTGACTAATGGATATGCTAATTAGATTGATCATGTTGTGATTATGTATGTATCAAAACATCAAGTTGTGAACCTCACATATACATAATTTTGATTTGTCAACTATACTTTAATAATAATGGAGGTGGGAAAAGCCAGACATGCTTTCCATTTATATGAAAATTTGGTGTAGTCCACTTTAATAATATTAATGTTTAATTGTCTTTACTGTGAGCATCAATGATGGTTTGACATACAAGTCTACACATACCAAGTCATCCAATAATTGTTTGACTCAATGAATACAATCTTCATTACTCAATTTTCTTATGGCCCACAACATTCATAGAAGTTTTAACCAGAATTAGTGAAACAGACCAGTCTATGTGCAGCTATATAAAATAAACATATACTTTCTGCTTTGTGGGAGGAAGTTATTTTGCATCTCAATTTCACTTTCAAGAAAACAAATAAGGTAATATTCAAATAAAGGAGAACCAATTACAGACAGCTGGAGAAACCATGAGATTGTTTACTTAGTTTTCATTTTAGAAGGAGGTGAATTCTGATAAAAACTTTTACTGCAATAGCTTTTTCAGGGGACAGTTTGTTAGCCTGACATATCCCAGAAGTAAAACCTTCTAGAATATAAGTTCCATAAGGACAGAATCTTAGAACAATGCCAGATGTATAGTAAGTGCCAGGAGAAATCTAGAATAAATAAGTGAACCCAGATGTTGACACCGTAATTCCCATTATATCATAACACAGTGGTTCAGAAATCTTTTAAAGAGACTATATAATAGATAGTTGTTATTTTCTTTTTTCAACACAAATATAGGAATTAGGTATTATTTCTTCCAAGTAGGAAGTAGGCAATATATCAGTGCAATAATAAGCAATGTAAACAGGGACTGATCCTCTTTGCCTGGGAACCATGAGAAGCTACTATGTGTGGAAAACAAAACCAATACCTCTTAGAAGTCTCTCTTTGAAGCAAACTAGGAATCCAGTGATGGGAATTGTGAAAATAGTACTACTGTCTCATCTCACATATTTGAAGATAGACCTTTTGGAGACAACGCCATTGTGTGTTTAATAAGGAAAGAGATTGCTGAAAGAAATTCAATGCCATAGCTGCCCTCTTTATTCTGTCCCAATATACCTTTCAAGTCATTCTTCTTCAGCTGGTTTTCAAACCATATGCAAGACAGTCCTCCAGGACTTTGTGGAAGAAATAACAAGACTGATAAGACATGGTCAAATCAGCAGTAATGTCTGCAGGAAATGTTGACATTGTGATGTTCCAGTGTTCCTGGACCATCAGCAGATCATGTGGTTTTTCATCCTAAGCTTAAAAAAAATTCCTAAGAGCTCTCTCCTTTTTTCATGCCTGAGTTGCCATTAGAAACTGTCCCTAAAATGGTAAAGCTTTTAATTGTACATATCTAATAAGTGCATGCTTCCTCATACGGTTACTGACTGCAGAGGCCTCTTTCAGACCACTGAAACAAGTCTTGTATACTTTTCCTCATGTCATATTAATTTTCTCAAATTATTTTTGTCATATCCCTTTCTCACAGAAATGCTTTCATGATTCTCACTTTCTAAAGATCATATTGAAACTCCTTTTCTGACTGTGCAATCCTATCACACACTTACTCACTACACTGAATTACCCCACACAAACAGTGCTACCAAATCTTAACAGCGCCTCTTTCAGCATCCTTTGCGGATTCCCACCTATCTCCAAGATGCCACCCATGCCCCACCTCCTGCATGGAACCATTTCATCCCTCTCCATCCTACAGTGATCACTGTCTTCCTTCGGAATTTAAAGCTCATTTTTAGAACTGTACAATGTACTTTGTTATTATGCTGCTTTGTCTTCTTGTTAAGTTTATTTCTGGTTACACATTTTGTCTGCTTACTTTATCTCCACAGACAACTGGACACTTCCATGATGTGCCCTCTGATCACCCCAGTAACACTCTGGCTGATGAAACCATTACTTCCATCCCAGTAATTCTTTAACCTCAAGAGGGCCTCGATGCAGTTTTTTATTATCTATTATCTTCCACATCTCTTTCCTTTGCTCTTTGTCTGTCATAACAAATTCTTTGCATAAACCTTTCAAATCCTTTGTCTACTGAGTCTTATTTTGCCTGATAAAACTCAAACACTGGTTGAGCTCAACCATTTGCCTACTCCATACCAATATCTTTGTAAATAAAAATTATAGAAAATTTTATTTTAATTATAAAAATTATAAGTAAAAATCATATAGAGTAGGCTGACTTAAAAAGATGATACCAATCTCCAATGGGCATTCATATAAATTATCTATAAAGACTGGCACCAATAATTTTCCTATCCTGGACCATTTATTCTACTCTTTCCCTCAAGAGGTAGACTTTGATTCTTCTTTTGGATCTTGGCTGGGCATGTGCTATACTTAATAAGATGTAGTGGAAGTGACTTGGTGCCAGTGTATAGCTGAACCCTAAGAAGTGTCCGAGGAGGTCAAGGGAGTACAGTATTGTTTGGGTAATCCATCTTAGCCTAAGGGATATGGAAGTTTTCTTGGAAAGAAGGATTTCCCCTAAGGTCTCAATTACATTTTACATTAAGCCAGGTATAGTAGCACTGACCTGTAATCCCAGTACTTGGAAGGCTGAGATAGGAGGATTGCAGGTTTGTTCAAGGCCAGCCCCAGCAACTTAATGAGGCCCTCAACAACTTAGTGAGACACTGTTTCAAAATAAATAAATAAATAAATAAATAAATAAATAAATAGGGCTGGGGATGTATTTCAGTGGTAGCCCCTGGGTTCAATCCTCAGTACTACACACACACACATAAATACATTAAAATGGGGGTAAAAGAGTGAAAATGAGAGAGCTGGGAGGAATAGATTTTTCCATTTTTAAGAGGACAATTTCAGTCAACTCTAAAGGTAAAAAAATACTGTTTCTAATATATCACTAATATCCTTCCAACTCCATGGAACTTTGAAGTCTCTAAATGAGGGCTTAAATGCCAGGATAAAATACTTGGATTCTGATGACTATCCAATGACTATCCCAATGATTGGATTCATCCTAAGAATAAGGGATAGGAACTTTACTTCCAACTCTATGACAAAGAGTTTAAAAGTGAAATCCTTTCCAATAAAATGAAAGAGTTGTACCAAAAGGTAAAATCCCACTTCTATTTTAGAACACTCAGATTTCTAGTTCCGTATAGATGTTTCCCTCCTCCAGTTATGTTAACTATTTGTTAAGTTTTGAAAACATAACTCAATGCTCTTTGGTATTAAGGAAAAATTATGATTAAATAACAATAATTTAATATGACCATCTATTAATACAAAGAGATAACATACTGCAAATCCCAGAACCCCAAATATAACCATAAACATACATTGGGTCCATAAATATTAGAAATGCTTTTGAAATGATTTATTTTGTAAATATTTAGTTCAATAGCAGAAAACTGGCAGCCCTAAAAAGACATAAAACATTTCCATCAGTTTTTTTATTCTGGTGACTGACTAGAAGAAAAAGAAGAAAGCCATAGAGTAGTGAACTAGAGTTAGAGGTCAAGTCCATATCTTTGGTGGCGTTATGTGATATAACCTGAACAGATTTATTTAGGGAGTGAATATAGGATGTTATATAGGATGTTATTTTTCTTCTCTTTCTGTAGCAAAGCCAATCAGGTAAAAGCAATACTTGCATTTAAGATTTAGTATTGCAACTTAGATTCCTTAGCACCAAAGCCTGCTTCTGAAGAACATAGACTCTCTGCTCTAATCAGAAGGTAATTCTAGCCGAAGCCTGTCTGCTTCTGAGGAAGAGAACACAGCAACTAGCTCAGCAGTTATTGAGAATCTACTAGAAGGCAGGCATTGTTGGTAGATATGTGCTGAGTATGGGGATACCTAGAAAAAAGGAAGCATCTTAACTTCTAGTTCCTAAAAGCTTGAGTGAAGAGGCATAAAAATAGACACTGATTCAAAATGTTTAGCAGTTCAAATTGAATTTCCCTTTCTATCCAATATAAATGCCCTCTCATTAACCCCACTCATGCATTCCCTCGGGACTAGAATTAGTCTCATCCTCCTTTATACCCATCTGATTGTCTGTACCTTATCTACCACCTTTTGTATGCATTTTATGTAAAGCTGTAAAAACGTTCATCTCTCCACTGCAGTGGAGATTCTTTGAAGAACAAGAACATTTCTTAGTCGCCATTGAATCTTCCTTGCTTAGCACTCCCAGGATAGTAGTACTCTTATTAATGTTGGCATTGCCCTGCTGAAGATCTAGGTGTTTGGCTCAAGAACACAGGTCCCTTACCTTGAAAGGTTATGTTGATCCAAGACTCATACCATCTAGATACCCCTGAATCTGCATCCTCCAGCTTCCAGTTTGCTTCTGGATCCCATGTATTCTGATGTTTCTATTTGTCCTCTCCTACCAGAGGTGGCTCTTCATTGCAGATGCCTTTCTAGTACCACAGACCTCAAGCCTTTTCCTTTCCTTTCCATCAGAACTTATAATAAAAACAAACTGATATCTGAGCTCACTCATGTGTGGTTTAATTCTTGCCCTCTTTTAAGGTGAACTAACTGTGACCTCCACCCTTCCTGGGGTCATGATCTGGAGAGCTGAAGCCACCAACCAGCTTCCTGTCCCGATACCTGTATTCTATTTTAGATGACTCTGAGGCTTCCATTGAAGGACAAAGTCCTTTGAAAGTAGGTTGTAATCTATTTCTTTCTAAAAATCACTTCCTTTTTATACCTGACAAATTCAGAAACATCAAGTACATTTATATACTATAATCAATAACTACTAACATTAAAAAGTTGTTCTTGGCCGGGCGTGGTGGCGCACACTTGTAATCCCAGTACTTGGGAGGTGGAGACTGGAGGATCCGGGTTTGCGGCCAACCTCAGCTACTTAGTGAGACCCTCCGCAACTTCATGAGACCTGGCTTCAAAATAAAGGATAAAAAATAGGGCCGGGGGTATAGCTCGGAGATAGAATGCCCCGGGTTCAATCCCCAGTTCCGCAAAAAAAAAAAAAGTTGTTCTTGTTGTTGCTACCAATTTAATGGCCCTTTCAGAATATAGTGCATTTGGTTAATTAACCTGGATTTTATTAATGGTACAGTATTTGGCATGGTTTTGGCTCGAATCTCAGAACTTTATGCAAAAATTATTCCCCCCAAAAAACCTCTTAAATCACTCTACAATGCAGTATATTAGATTTGTATATAATACCTTGGGTAATAAAATATATGCATTAGTGAAAGCATTTATAAGATACATCCATATTTCATAAAGTAAATCACTTGTTTTATTCTTAAGAATCATTGAGAAATTGTATTAACATATCAAATTGTTGACACCTTTAATTCATAGCCATCATCTTTGTACATAAAATCTTATCAATTCTCTTAAAATTATTATAATTAATGTATCTGTATATCCCTTAAATTATTATTCAAATTTGGGCAAACATTTAACACTGTGTGTCCAACTATACAATGAATGGCTTCAATTACTTTCCACTGGTAGAGAAAACTTGAAGATCTCTCACTCAGGATCAGACTCTATTGTGTTTAACGCGTATAGAAAACCAATATGTTTGCAAATACATTCTGTTTTATAAATCATTCTGATTTATAAATCATCCTACTTATTCTAATCCACAGGAGACAGAGGCCTTAAATGTCTCTACTTCTGAATCCTTTGATCCTGAATGAAAAATATAATAGAATTAGATTATTGTAAGAAGTAGATTACCATAGTGGTTAAGTAAGCAAATTTCACATATGTGACGATTGAGTTAATAAAAATAAAATACTTAGTACATATAAGCATAAGCTAAAACAGTACTGTATAAGTATGAGGTAATATTTAAAATGGAAAAAAACTACAAATAGTCTAAATATGACATCGTTCTTAAATGAATTTATGTTGTATTTTATGTAGCTCATTTATATAGATGGCACCACTTAGTATTCTTAGTCATTATAAATTTATATATCTTCTCATTTTTTGCAAGTATTTTCATTTTTTTAAATTTTTTAGATAGGCAGTTTTTAAAATGTGAATTTCCCTTTCATTTCTTAAACTGAAAAACAATAATCTTTTAAATTCAACCTGGAAATGGGAAATTGTAGTTTCTAGGAACACTTGATGCTCATAGCATTAAAACAATTTTCAAGAATGAAGCCACTTTGTAAATAATTTTCAGTGACAGGGTTGGGGTTCTTTACATGCTGTGCCTTGTCACATCAGAAGCAAAATAGGTGTTAGATGTGTGACCCATATTCACTATTGCTTATTTACATGACAGTATCCTAGTAGCAGACCACAATAGCAAGATGCCTGGAGTTTTATAGATATTTACAAAAACAAATATTGTTGAGTTTATAACAGAATGAACTAATCAAGACAGTGTCCATAATTAAATGTAAATCATCGCAAGTTTGTTTCCAATACAAATAATTATGGCTTCTTGCCTTTAAAGATATATTTCACAGAATTTGGTCAAATACATTTTTTAGTTCTAAGTGAGATTAGCCAGTCTCAGAAAGTGAAGGGTTGAATGTTTCCTCTCATATGTGGAAACTAGAGAGAAATTGGGAGACTTTAGATAAATGAGGAGAGATTCCAGTAAAATATTGGAAAGGGATTAAGGGATGAAGGTGAGTGGGGGGGACTTGGTGAAAGAAACAGTTCAAATAACTCAAATAATGCTATGTACCTATATGAAGCTATCAGCACCAATCTCAATAACAAGGGCTGTGTGCATGTATATTTCTATCACTTTGAACCTCATCATGATGTCTAATTACAAAGTACTGATAAAAGTATGCGTGTATGTAAAAGTATGTGCAAAAGTATGTGTGTATATAAAAGTATGTGCAATATGCTATTCATAAAGTTGGGAAGGAGTGATATTACAGTGGTTATATAAACCACCCATGCTGTTTAATATCCTCCTAAAATAATAGCCTGTGTGTATCAATCTTGACTTTGCTGCTCGCTAATTGTATGATCTTAAAAAATTAACTTAATCTTCCTGCATTTTAGTGTTGTCATCTGTAAAATGGAGATGGAAATACTTTTAAGTATTTTAAGTATGGAAATACTTAAAATATTGCCTGGAGTAAAGTAAGCACTAAGTAACAGTGATTATTACTACATAATCACTACATTTAAAGCAAATATTCCAGAATAATTATCAAGGGAATTACTCTATTTCTTGCTAATAGAAAATTTGTGGTACTTTCTATGATTTGTCAAACTTTCCTTGCTCCAGGCAATGAATGCAGGCTCCATAAATAAAAGACAACATAGCCCATAGAAGTTATAAGAAAAACATTAATACACAAAAAATTTTTGTGATCGTCTGGTTCTCTGACATACAAGCAAAAGTCGTGGACCATACATCAGGTGTCCTGGAGAAGGAGCTTCCTATTTTTGCTTCTTCCTTCTCTTGTCTACAGATTCTTTGATGAGGAAACAGGGGTCATTTCCAGTTTACCTCCATGTTCCCAGGGACAAGCGGAGCAGCTTGAAATGCCACTGGACATCATGGCCAAGAAGGAATAGCACTTTAAAAGAGCTTCACATTTCCTTACAATGCTCAGAGCAGGCCTTGGATTTATTTGGCTATTCTGAGGTAGTTTGTGTCTTTAAAAATTCTAATGGAAAGGATTTGAGAGTGCCTCTGACTTGTTGGATTTGAAAGGCCACATCATTACAGAAAGCCTAGTCATCAAAACCCACAGTGTGTGTTGCTTGCGTTTAATAAAGCTTGTACAAATGTACCGTTGGACCATTCAAAATGGCAGGGTACAACTAATGACCTGAAAGGAAAGTGCTGATCAGCAGACTGTGAAGGACGTGTGGACATCCTGGTAGGATCCGTTCTATATAATACATGTTTCTAAAGTATAAGAAATACATTATTTAAAAAAATTAACCCATAGGGATTTACTGATCATGGTTAGTTTCCAATAAATAAAGGTATTCCTTTTGTCTTTCAAGAAATGAGTTATAAAAGAAGAAAAATTATAAAAGAAGCTATTAAAATGTTGAATACTGCCATTTTACTGTGATTTTTTTATAGAGCACTTTTGTTTTGGCTCAAAGTACTGCCCACAATAAATAACTAGTAAAACATTATTAAAATAAAAACAAGCCGGGCGTGGTGGCGCGTGCTTGTAATCCCAGTACTTTGGGAGGTGGAGACCGGAGGATCCAGGTTCGCGGCCAGCCTCAGCTCTGTCTCTCTCTCTCTCTCCCTGTCTCTCTCTCTCTCTCTACTT
>PVJS01051183.1:0-14064 GCA_004027185.1 Glis glis | reverse complement strand
AGGGAGAGAGAGAGAGAGAGAAAGAGAGAGAGAGAGAGAGAGAGAGAGAGCTGAGGCTGGCTGCAAACCTGGATCCTCCGGTCTCCGCCTTCCAAAGTACTGGGATTACAAGCGTGCGCCACCATGCCCAGCTCAAACAAATTTAAGGACTGATTTTTCTAGGTCTGTGAAGAATGACCATGGTATTTTAATGGGGATTTCATTGAATCTGTAGATCACTTTTGGAAGGATGGCCATTTGGATGATATTTATTCTGCCTGTCCAAGAGCACGGAAGATCCCTCCACCAAGATCTTCAATTTCTTTCTTTAGTGTTTTATAATTTTCACTGTAGAGGTCTTTTACCTCCTTGATTAGATTTATTCCTAGATATTTTGTTGTTTTGAAGTTATTGTGAGTGGAAATGTTTTCTGGATTTCTTTTTCAGAGGATTTATGGTTGGCATATAGAAAAGCTTCTGATTTTTTTAAATTGATTTTGTATCCAGACCCTTGAATTTGTTAATCAGTTCTAAAAGTCTTTTGAGTTTATTGGGTTTTGTTAAGTATAGTATCATGTCATCTGCAAATAGAGATAATTTCAGTTCTTTTCCTATTTGTATTCCTTTGATTTCCCTCTGTTGCCTTATTGCTCTGGCTAGAGTCTCAAGTACAATATTGAAAAGGAGTGGTGATAGTGGGCATTCTTGTCTTGTTCCTGACTTTAAAGAGAATTCTCAGTTTTTCCCCATTCAATATGATGTTGGCTGTGGGTTTATTGTATATTGCCTTTATGATGTTGAGGTATGTTCCTTCTATTCCTTCTATTCTGATTCTCTGGAGTGTTTTTATGAGGAATGTGTGTTGGATTTTGTTGAATGCTTTTTCAGCATCTATTGAAATGATCATGTGATTTTCATCCTTAGTTCTGTTTATGTGGTGAATTACATGGATTGTTTTTCGTATGTTGAACCAGCCTTGCATCTCTGGGATGAAGACAACTTGGTCATGATGTATAATTTTCTTGCTGTGGTTTTGAATGCAAGCTGCTAGTATTTTGCTTAGAAGTTCATCAACAATATTGGTCTGTAGTTTTCTTGTGAGCTGTCTTTATTTTGTTTTGATATTAATATGATGCTGGCTTCATAGAAGGTGTTTGGGAAAATCCCATCTCTATTTCATGGAATAGGTTTTATAAAATTTGACTGGGAAACCATCTGGACCTGGGCTTTTCTTTGATGATAGGTTCTTTATTGCTTTTTTAATCCCTTTGATTGCTATTGATTGGTTTAAATTTTCTATATCTTCTTGACTCAATTTATGGAGGTTGTATGTATCTAGAAACTTGTCAATTTCTTCTAGGTTCTCCATTTTGTTGGAGTATACTTTTTCAAAAGGTTTTCTGATGATCTTCTGGATTTCTGTGCTGTCTGTGGTAATTCATCTTTTCCATCTCTTATTTTAATAATTTGAGTTGATTCTTTCTTTCTTTTGGTTAGGTTTATCTATCTTTTTTTTTTTGAGAAGTGAGCTTTTGGTTTTGTTGATTTTCTTGTATTGTTTTTTGTTGTTGTTGTTCTCTACTTCATTGATTTCTGCTCTGATTTTAATGATCCTGCCTTCTACTGACTTTGGGATTAGACTGTTTCTGCTTTCCAAGGGCTTTGAGGTATGTCATTAGGCTGTTTATTTGGTAATTTCTGTTCTTCTTATGTAAGCACTCAGTGCTATGAATTTTCCTCTTGATACTACCTTCAAAGTGTCCCAGAGATTTTTATATGCTGTGTATCTATTTTCATTTGTTTCTAGGATTTTTTTATTTCTTCCCTTATTTCTCCTATGACCCAGTCCTCATTCAGCAGTGTGGTATTCAGTCTCCATGTACTTATGAAATTTCTCTGGGTTTTCTTATTGTTGATTTCTAATATCATTCCATTATGGTCTGAAAAGATGCAGGGAATTATGTCACATTTTTTAATTTGCTAGTGTGTGCTTTGTGGCCCACGATTTTGTGGTCTATTTTGAAGAAGGTTCCATGAGAGCTGAAATGAATGTGTATTTAGCTTTAGATGGTTGGAATATCCTGTATATGTCTAGTAGATCCATTTGGTTTATGGTGTTCTTTAGGTCTGAGGCATTTGCTGATCTTTTGTCTGGAAGATCAGTCTGGAATATTGGCTAGAAGTTGTTTTCTTTCAAGGTTTGGAAGCATTACTCCAGACCCTCATGGCTTTCATGAATTGGTTTGAGATCTGGAGTGATTCTTACTGTTTTGCCTCTGAATGTCACTCAGTCTTTTACTCTTGCTGCATTTAAGATTCTCTCCTTGGCCTCTAAGTTAGTCAATTTGATTATTATGTGATGTGGTGAACTTTTTCTCTGATCTTGTCTAAAAGGGGTTCTATATGTTTCCTGTACCTGGTATCTGCCGGGGTCCAGCCTCGGCCGGTCCAGGGGAATCCCTGAAGGAGGTGTAGGGTCAGCGAGGGAATGAGAGACAGGAGGCTCAGCAGTTCAGTGAAGCTGCAGGCACTTTCTCTGCACAGCAAGCATCAGACTTTATTTTTATACGTTTTTTACATCAAAAAGTCTTAATGCTAACAATCTTCCGCTTAGTACATCATGAAAAATATTTTTTACTTAGTACATCATAGGACTCTTTACAGTGCAGTCATTTACCCACAGTTATTAACAACCCATTGTCCAGATGGTCACAACATGTTCCCCACCAATTAATCAGGTTCCATGCAAACTTGCATTTCTTCCCACAATGTCAACTTAGCTCTTTTAATCATTTACATTGTTCTCGGAAATATCATGCTGCTCTTATTCTATTCTTATGTAGGCTATAACTATACTTGTGTTAAATGTTAAAAGCTATGGGTAATGTGATTAACTAGACCTTACGCCTATACTTAAACTATATTCTATTTTAATGCCATTTATGCTTATATTCTATACTTTATTCTTTGTTACAGGATAATAGTACTGGCTTGTTTGTTTTCCTCGAGGGGGAAACCAGCGCCTCCTACCTATCCAGTAGGCAAGCCTCCCAGAAGTCATAATTGTTGGTACAGCAGGTCTTTGTTTATGCCCAGTCACCAAATCATTCCGAGCACTAACTAATACTCATTATCTGGTTTAATTTCCTTTTCCTGAAAATTATTTTTATACTGGGAACAACAGTTTTCCTGCATTTTGCCTGTATTTGAGTCATTCTGCGTAAATTGAGTTTTGGGCATATGTCCTACAATTCCTGTCACCAATCCCACAATTATTAACATTAATAGTAAGGCCACCAACAGGCTAGGCCGCCATTAGAGGATGTCAGCTCTGTGGCAAGCCTCCTTCTGCTGTGACTCTGTCAACTAGCCAAAGAAACTTTGGCTTCACCTTTTGGTCCTGGCATCTCCCACAATTATTAACATTAACAATAAGGCCACCATCAGGCTAGCCACCATTAGAGGATGTCCGCTCTGCGACAAACCTCCTTCTGCTGTGACTTGTCAAACAGCTGAAGAAACTTTGGCTTCACCTTTGGCCCCGGCAGGTATCGACCTTGCTTTCTATGTTGGGAAATTCTCTGAAATTATTTCTCAGAAGAGATTTTTTATTCCTTTGGTTTCTGCTTCTAGACCCTCTTCTATGCCTATTATTCTTAGGTTTGCTCTTTTAAAGTTACCTCAAATCTCTTGGATGTCCAGCTCATGTTGTCAAATTGATTTTTCTAAATTATATACTATGTGTTCATTTTTGGAGTGGTCATCTTCTAAGAGTGAGATTCGGTTTTCCATGTGGTCTAGTCTACCATTGATGGTTTATATTGATGTTTTCATTTCATTTATTGCATCTGTAACTTCCTTCAGAACTTCTTTTTGATTCCTGTTCAGGGTACCAGTTTGTTTATATGATCTTTCATTACTTTCAGAATGTCTCTGAACTCTTTTCTGAAATTCTTAATCATTTTGACTATTAAACTTCTGAATTCTCCATCTGGCATTCTCTGCAACTCTTAGTGAGCTCTGTTGTTGTGGGATTGTGGGGACTCATTCTTTCCTTGCTATTCTTTCTCATGTTTTCAGGTTTCTTAAGTTTCTTACATTTGTATCTTTTTCTGCTTTTGCTGGCCCTCTCTCACTTTGTGGATTTCGTATGTCTAATCTCCCTTTATGATATCCTAGTCTGGAGGTAAATATTTACCTCAAGATATATATTAAAAGTGAAGGCCGGGCGTGGTGGCGCATGCTTGTAATCCCAGTACTTTGGGAGGCAGAGACCAGAAGATCTGGGTTCACGGCCAGCCTCAGCTCTCTCTCTCTGTCTCTCTGTCTCTCTGTCTCTCTCTCTCTCTCTCCCCGTCTCTCTCTCTACTTAATGAGGCCCTCCGCAACATCGTGAGACCAGGTTTCAAAATAAAGGATAAAAAATAGGGCCGGGGGTGTAGCTTGGAGGTAGAATGCCCCTGGGTTCAATCCCCGGTACCACAAAAAAAAAAAAATTTTTTTAAAAAGTGAATAGTCTCAGTTGTGTGGATATTTTCAGCTTTCTGTTGAGTATTTATCACCCTATAATGCCTTCTTTGTGGTCTGTGTCCTGTATCACCCCTCTGTTGTTCTGCCTGTAGATTGCCAGCACTGGGTTTCAGCTACTCCAGGACTCTGCCTGCTGCAATAGTGCCATTGATGGTCCCCAGGTGTTAAAATCTGGGGATCTGCCTGTTGCCTCCTTAATAGGGAGTAGTCTGTGAAGGTGTGACCCAATGCAGTTTGTGTCCTGTGCATTTTTAAACTTCTATGTGTGGGGTGCTGGGAAGTTCCATCTGTCAGCTGGGATTTGCCTGTCCTTAGTGTCTGTACATCCATCCTGTTGGTTCATCTATCTGGTCCAGCCTCCACAGTAGGGGTTTAGAGAAGTCAGCTGGTTTATACAAGGCAAACTGTGATGTAATCAATGGTGAAGGGTGAGTGAGGAGGAAGGGGACAGAGTGAGGGATGCAAGAAGAATAAAGTAGGAAATAGAATCAAGTAGAATAAAAGTTTAAGTAAGGTTAGGAAAAAAGATAGTAAGAAATAAAGATATAGAAAATTCTAGGAAAACAGTATAGAATTTATAGATATAGTGATAAGAAATGGAAAAAATACAAGGCACAGGCAAACAGGTGCACTGGGAGTCAAACAAACAAACAAAACAAAACAGTGTCTCTCACACATATACACACAAGAGGAAAGGAAAAAAGAGGGGGGACCTTAAGAATTGTTTAATCAAGAATGAGTAAAATTTCCTTGTTGGAGAAGAGCTGCTCCTCATTGTGGCTTTGGATAGTCCCTTGCCATCCAAGAAGAAGTTTTCATTCTTCTTGGATTGAGACTTGCTTAGAAAAGATGTGAATGCCACTCCAAAGCTCTTGTTCAAGCCTGCTCCCCTGCCTTCTGGGTTTCCTACTTTATTAATGAGGCAGAGTGGGGCAGAGGAGCAGGGAGGAGCAGACTAAGCTGGGGGTTCAGGGTGTGGCCCAGGGCACTGACCCAGTGTTCACAAGGGTCTTAGGCTCAATCCCCAGAACCACAAAACAAGGTCGAGAAGAAAAAGAAAAGAAAGGAGGGAGGACAGCGAGAGAAAAAGGGGAAAAAGAAAAAAACCTACAAACACACAGCAGCAGCCAAAAACAAAGAAACAAAAAAAAGAACAATAGAAAAAAAAACCCAAACAAATAACAAAACCACCAAAAAAAACCCTCTCATATTTGACTTCTGCAGCCCTCTTGGATCTGTGCATTTAGCCATTTAAGGCCCACTTATTACTGTAGGTTCCTGAGCACATTTCAAGCATTCCTGCTTGCTCAGAAACCTGTAAAAAAGAAGTCAGTCTGCAGAGCCAGTGCTAGAGCCTCTAGTGAGACCTGTGTGTCTCCATCTGCATGAGTGCTGAGCACTGGGCCCCAGGCACAGGGTCCAGCCCAAAGCAAGCACAGGGAATCCAAGCTCTCCACTGAAAAGTCTGGGTTGATCTACAATTTCTAAGTCCAGTGTTTACTTCAGAATTTCGTGTGCTACACACAGCCAAGGTCTGCGTGTATTCTCACCTTCTTATTATGGTCTCTATTCAGTTTCCCAGGGTGCGGGGCCCTCACTCACCTCCCCTTGGGTTGCATACTCACCTCTGCTGCCGTTTGCACAGTGGGTCTGGGGAGATAGAGAGGGACAGGATGGTGGATGGATTTGGTCACCTTTTTCTCTCAGGTGCTGCCACTAGGCTGTGCAATTCTGTATCTGGTGTCCTCGCTGTCTGTGGAGCAAGTCTCAGGTTGCTGGACATGAGATTTTTTTAGGTTTTCCAAAGTTCCTGCCAGTCGTGGACGCAGGCTATTGTTCTTGCGTCTCCACTTGCTCAGGGATTTGTTGCTTCTTTATCCTTTTTCAGCCTGCTGTTTAAAAGCATCCCTGTAGATATTCTTGAGTTTCTCTGTCATTAGTTCCCCCCTCTCATGAAGGTAGTCTGGGATGTGGGATGCTGCTCAACTTGGAGTTCCCAAGATGAGTTAAAGACAAGCTCGCCTTAGGGTCTTACTCCATCACAATCTTCCTCCCTGTCCACATGGAAAAGTTTCACAAACATAATGTTTGGAGAAAGAAGCCAGACCAAAAAATAATACACATTTATGATTCCATTTATATGAAGTTCAATTTGGATCAAATATAGATGGTGTGATAGTTAATCTAATTTGTCAACTTGACCGGATCATGACACACCCAAGATCATGTGACTTTGGGTGTGTCAATGAGACAATTGGTTTATGTAACAGCAGATTAAACAGAAAGTCCTGCCCTAAATGTAGGCATCAGGGTTCTGATAGGTGCAGGACTTAGATAAAAAAAGGAGAAAGCACGTAGAGGGATGCGCGACTCTCCGAAGAAAATGCATCTGCTCTCGTCTGAGATCGTCGGCCTCCAATTTCGCCGTTTCTCTGAAGAGCTTCTTGATCTCCTGCTCTCGTCTGAGATCGTCGGCCTTCAGCCCTTCGAACTGAAACGTCACCATCGTTTCTCCGAGGAGAAACATCTTGGACTGGGACTGAATTAGTGGATGCTCCGATCCTAAGACTCCAGCTCTTAGACTGCTCGACCAGCTACTGGTTCCTCTGACTCTCCGTGTGCAGTCGGAACTCAGGACTACATTGCTTCAAACTGTAAGCTGATCTGATAAATCCCTTTTTCCATATACTCATTCTGTGAATTCTGTTAGTCTAGTGTTAGTCTAGTGTATTAGCCAATACAGATGGTAATAGAAGAAAGAGGGGTTGACTGGAGAGAGCACAAAAACCATCTCAGAGGGACTGGTGATTTTCTATTTCTTGATCTGGATTGTATTATGCGAGTGTATTCACTTTGTGAAAATTTGTCAAGCTTTGGATTTATGTACTTATCTGTATCGTGTTAAACCTCAATGGGTAGTTTAAAAAACACAAAAGATAATTGAGGCCACACGAAGTCTAACATTAAACAAAGATTAGCTCCTATTGGCAGGGGATACTAAGAATCAATGGTGCAATGCAGTATTCACAAAAGGCTACATAGAAAAAGTGTGAAGTTACAGTAAAGGGGCCCAGAATGCCTTTCTGAAGATTAATGTTTGTACACTACAAGATTGCATTTAGAGTAAGGCATCAAAATGCCACAAAGTATAGTGCAGAAAAATAATTTTTTTAGATTCAAAGGAAATAAGTTTTTGATCCAGGAAATAAAAGTATCAAAGTAATTTTTCTACCAGGAAAAAATCACCCCAAAAGAAGAAATCAACTCGCCACAGATAAGAAACATGAATTTATCACTGTAATCAATCTTTTTTCTCGCCAATTCTACCCATTCCCAACTACTGCATCAGAAGCATTATCATCACTACCATGTTGCCTCAATTTCCCCAAAACAACCACTCTTTGAGAGGCATAAAAACAAAAATGTAATTGAGCACAAGATTTCTTGGTCACCACTGCTCAAAATATTCCTTCTTACCAAGACTACATTCATCAACCAACTTTTCAGGAAACTGGTTAGAGAACAAATATATACACAAAGGGTTTCTATTCTTTCCTAATAATATTACTTCATCTCCACATCTTAGAGGCAAATATGCATATATATGCCTTTCATTGTCCAGAATATCTATATGAATATGCTCAAGTCTCTCCTATCCTGTCCTGAAAACCAAAAGCAAAAAAAAAAAAATTATAATCAAGCCAGTAGAGTGAGTTCACACAGAAATCCCTATCGTCCGTCACTCCAAATACTTGTCAATATAAATTTAAAATTTGGGGGGCTGGGAGAGTAGCTCAACAGTAGAACACTTGCCTAGCATGTTCAAGTCCCTGAGTTCCATCCCCAGCATTGCCAAAAAATATTTTTAATGTATTTAAAAGATATAATTATAATAAAAAAAATTTGTGCTTCAGATATAGGAAAGAAACCCATAATAATGAAAACAAGTTGCAACTCTAAACATTTTGTGCTCCAAGATAAAACACAAGTAGTGGTAATGGGGAAATCGGTTGCTGTAGGAGGATAAAGTCAAAAGCACCCCCATGTTTGCAGGATCTACAGTCAGGTTCTATGTTGAAAGTATGACTTGGGGCAAAGTTATTCCTATTTATTAACAGAGGCCAAAATAAAACTCTATTGGACTTGGATCACAAAAAGAACAAAGGCCTCCAGGACTGAATGAACAGTATCCGCAAGTCAAGACAAGACATTGCTCTGAATTGGGAATTCTGAGACTCCAAAGGGAGGCCACTGTCAAGAATTTGCATCAGGAGGGAGAGAAGAAACTCTCCTATTTAAGATGAGCTGGAAAGTTGACATTTTAAACCTTACAAAGAAAGATGACTCATGATGTGAAAAGCTACAAACTCAACAAATGAGGGAACTTATTCCTAAGAAAATGGAAACTAAAGCAAAATGAAAGGTTTTTAAAGTAAGCATTTTAATATCCTCAAATTAATAAAAGAAAAAAGTCCTTCAATTTTAAAAATTTGGGATTGTGGAACAAAAATAGGTAACTATGAAACAAAAACAAGTTGATATATGTAAATGTCATTTATAAATGCCTGTTCTAGCATTTAAACATTTAAACAGAAACGAATCAAGGAAAGAATTCAGAGGACAAAGTAAACTTAAGACTGAATCCAGCTAAAGAATTAGTTCTTGGACCACTAATGAGGAATTCACTCAGTCTTGGTCCTCCCCAACATTTCTTGCTTGGGCTCCTGACTTTCTTATTTTATATGATCTCATCTTCAAAATTGCTAAAGTTCTGCTGAGACCTCTTCCTTAATACGTAGGTAGATAAGACATATAGACATATCAGTTGCCTATGGACACATACACTTGAACAGACTTAAACATCCAAACTCAACAAAGTACAAACTCAACTTCTTTCTCCCACTATAATTCTGTTCTTTTGCTCTGTATTGCATTCCCTATCTTAGTAACGACACTACTGTTTATCATTATCCACATCAAGAATCTTGGGCTGGGATGTAGCTCAGTGGTAAAGCACTTGCCCTGCAAGCACAATGTCCTGGGTTCAATCCCCAGTACCAAAAAAAAAAAGTCAAGCTTAAAAAAAAAGGAGTTGGGCATGGTGGCACATGCTTGTAATCCCAATACTTGGGAGGCTGAGACAGGAGGATTGCAGGTTTCCGGCCAACCTCAGCTACTTAGTGAGGCTCTCTGCAACTTAGTGAGACCCTGTTTCAAAGTAAAGATTAAAAAATAGAGCTGGGGGTGTAGCTTGGAGATAGAATGCCCCTGAGTTCAATCCCCAGTACTGCAAGAGTTTCCAGGCATGGTGGCACACACCTGTAATCCCAGTACTTGGGAAGTTGAGACAAGTGGATCACAGGTTCAAGACCAGCCTCAGCAATTTAGGCATCCTGAGTGAAATCAAGGTGCAGCAACTACTTATTCCTTAAGGTCAGAGACCAGCTCTCCTATCTGCTGAGCTGCACAGTTTGGGGTGCATCATTAAATGTTAATAAATAAATGACCCACTAGAGAAATAAGGTAGTTTATTCAGGAAACTGTTTTTTTTTTTTTTTTGTGGTCCTGTCTTTACAAGCTCTACTCCCTAACTGTCTAGCACTTAAGAAAGACAATTTGAAGTTGACACAGTGATAAAAAGAAATATTAAATACAACACAAACAGACCATGGTTTGACTAAAGTTGTGAAGAGTAGTGATATTAGGAACTGTGCTCCAGAGAAAGACAAACCTGGGCTTAAATTCCAACATCATTTAACAGCTCGTGAGTGAACAAGTGGTTTACTCTCTCTAGGTACTGATTTATTCATCCATGAAAATGTAGACAATTTTAGTTCCTTCTTTCTTGTGTAGATGAAATGAAGTGATGCAAGTAAATCATTTAGCAGGTTCAGCCTTTTTTTTTTCTTTTGTTTCTGGGTAATGAACCCAGGGGCATTCTATCTCCAAGCTACACCTCATCCCTTTTTATTTTTTATTTTGAAACACGGTCTCAGTAAGTTGCCGAGGGTCTCACTAAGTTGCTGAAGTTGGCCTCAAACTTGTGATCCTCCTGTCTCAGCCTCTCAAGTACTGAGATTACAAGTATGAATTACCATGCCCAGCTAAATGTTAGCTTTTATTATCTTAATTATTCAATATTTTCAAGAGGTCTCTTGAGTTGTAGTAGCCATCTTTCCATTACTGTAACAAAATACAAGAAGTAATCAAATTATAAAGAGAGAAGGTTTATTTTGGCTCACAGTTGTGGAGACTTCGGTCCATGATCAATTGGCTCGGTTGCTTTGGCCTGTGGTAAGGCAAAATACCATGGCAGAAGTTCATGGCAAAGCAAAACCTCAAGTCCAGGGTGAAACAAAGAGGAGAAAGGACTGAAGTCTCACTACCTCCTTCAAGGGCACATTCCTAATAACCTAAAGAACTCGCACTAGGCCCTATATAATTTTTATTATAAATATTGACTCATATTTATTGTATAGATTAATGGTCTTCACTGTGATATTTTCATACATGGACACATCATATTTTAATATCTACATTTCCTACTACCATCGTGTGCCCTCCCCTCTCTCTTTGCCTTTCCCCAGTCCTCCTTCCCCTCCCCCAATAGTTTCTCTTCTACTTTCAAATATATTTTTTTTAGTTTCCACATATGAGAAAAAACATATGATACTTATCTGTGTCTGGTTATTTCATTTAATCTGATGGTCTCTAACTCCCCATATTACAGCAAATGTGTACAATACCACATTTTTATACATTCCTCTGGTGATAAGTACCTAATCTTATTTCATAGCTTGGCTACTATGAACAGTACCACAATAAAGATGGGTATTCAGTATCTCTTTTGTGTGCTGAATTCATTGCCTTTAGGAGTGGTACTGTTAGATCATATGGTAGTTTGTTTGTTTGTTTGTTTGTTTGTTTGTTTGTTTTGCGGTACCGGGGATTGAACCCAGGGGCGTTTTACCTCCGAGCTACACCCCCGGCCCTATTTTTTATACTTTATTTTGAAACCGGGTCTCACGAAGTTGCAGAGGGCCTCACTAAGTAGCTGAGTCTGCCCACGAACCGGGATCCTCCGGTCTCCGCCTCCCAAGTACTGGGATTACAAGCGTGCACCACCATGCCCGGCCTTGTTGTTTCATTTTTTTAAGAAACATCCACCTTGTTTTCATAGTGATTGCACTAGTTCACATTCCCACCAACAACACATAAGGATACCCTTTTCTCCACATCCTTGCAAGCATTTATTATTTTTCTTTTGGTTTTGTTTTTTGTTTTGTTTTGCTTTTTATAGTAGCCATTCTGATTGGGGTAAAGTAGAATCTCAAGGTAGTTTTGATTTTCATTTTCCTGATGGTTAAGAATGTGGAGCATTTTTTATATATTTATTGGTCATTTGTACTTCTTTTGAGAAGACCCACTCAGATCATTTGCCCATTTTTATTGGATTATTTATTCTTTTGATGTTGTTTCTTGAGTCTTTATATAGTCTCAATATTAATCCTCTGTCAGATGAATAGCTAGCAAAGATCTTCTACCATTCTCGAGGTTGTCTCATCACTCTGCTGACGAGACACTTCTTTCACTGTACAGACGCTCTTTAATTTGGCATAATCCCACTTGTCAATTCTTGCTGTTATTTTCTGAGTTCATGAAGCTCTATTCAAGAAATTCATGCTTGTGCGTATATCTTGAAGTGTCTTCTCTATATTTTCCTCTAATAGTAACAAAGTTTCAAGTCTTACATTAAGGTCTTTGATCCATGTTGAGTTGATTTTGTTCAGGGTGAGAGATAGTGGTCCAATTTCAATCTTCTACCTGCTGATATCCAGTTTTCCTAGCACCATTTGTTGAAGAGGCTGTCTTTTCTCCAATGTGTGTTTTTGGCACCTTTGTCAAGAATCAGATAACTACATATTCTTGGGTTTATTTCTGGGTCCTCTATTCTATTCCATTGGTCTACATGTCTACGTTTATGCCCAATATCATGTTGTTTTTGTTACTATGGCTCAGTAGTATTTTTATTTATTTATTTATTTATTTATTTATTTATTTGTACTCGGGGCTGAACACCAGGGCATTCTATCTCTGAGTTATACCCCAGGCCTTTTCATTTTTATTTTGGAACCAGATCTCACTAAGTTTCTGAGGCTAACCTCAAACCTGTGATCCTCCCGCAGCCTCCCAAGTACTGGGACTATAGGCATGCACCACCACGCCCAGCCTCAGTAGTATATTTTTAAATCAGGTATTATATATTTCCAGCATTGTTCTTTTTTCTCGGGATGGCTTTGGCTACTCAGGGTCTTTTGTGGTTCCAAATCAATTTTAGGATTGTTTTTTCTAGTTCTGTGAACAGTGACATTGGTATCTGTATGGGGATTGCCTTGACTCTGGAGATCATCTGTGACAGTAGGTAGGCCCCATCTCTTAAAGACTTCACTGATTTCCAGTAGCACTAAGCTGGGGAGCATGCCTTGACCACCTAGGCCTTTGAGGGATACTTAGCCAAATTATAACTGTAATTTTCTCTCACAACACTGAAATAACCTGGCTGGTACTAGACAAGGAGGCACCGTCAGACAATCCAAGAAACTTTCAGAATTGCTCTGAGCATAACCATCTTTTGTTTAATAGTAACATGTTCTTCGTGGTTTATCAGCTCCTTGCATCTCCATCCATTTCTAGCCGATAGAAAAGCCTTTGCCATCACACTTTACTGAAAATGCCTTTTCTTTTAAGGGCAGTATTGATTCACAGAGACAACTTTAAAAAGTAAGAACACCTGATTATCTGGTCCATCTAATCTTGCTTCTGTGTTGACTCTCTTTCTACCCACAGATTAGTTTTTAATTAAATAAAAAAGTTCTATTTATCAACACAAAAACCCTATCACACATTCTACCCAGTCTCCTGAGACTGGACTTAGGAGCCTTTACCAAACGTAAATGCTCAGTGAGATGTGTACTCATTCTTGATCCACTGCTGGATCTATGAGCCAATTTTCAATATAAATTCTAAGTTTTCAAATCATACAAAATCCAGGGTTTGCTTTTCCTAACTTACTTGGTCTCCGTGGCTTCATATTTAAATCATATGAAGCTTAGAGTTTGCTTTTCCTAATTAACTTCAAATTATATACTTTAAGCTATTCACCCAAAGGAACATTATAAGCAATAAAAAACAATTATAGCAATAAACAACAATATAGATAAATCCCAGCAATATGATAATTAAGTTAGAAAGTAAATGCCAAAAGATTACATACCATATAATACCCTTTGTGTAAAGCTAAAATGGCTATAATATATAACTTTTTAAAATTAGGCATTATGTTAGTCAGCTTTTCATCACTGTGACAAAATACCTGGTAAAAATAACTTAAAGGATGAGAGGTTCATTTTGGCTCATGGTTTCAGTCCACAATCAGCTGGTTCCCTTGCATTGGGCCTGTGGTGAGGCAGAAACATCATGTTGGAAGGGCATGGAGGAGGAAAGATGCTCACTTCATGGCAGCCAGGAAGGGAGAGGGAGAGGGGGAGAGGAAGG